>VXBQ01002338.1:230975-257722 GCA_013400175.1 Phainopepla nitens
GGACAGCCGGGGCCGCCCGCGGATATTGGTCGCCGGCACCCAGAGGCCGGCGCTGACCGCCCGGATCGCTCTTCCCGCAGGTAAGTGCTGAAGCGGCTCCCGCCGTGCTCTCTGTCCCGTCCGAGGGCGGCCGGGGACACCTGCACCGTCCCCGCTGCGCAGCCTCCCTGCCGGCGGGAGCCTCGCTGGCGCCGGTCGTGGGTGCGACGGCAGCGCGGTGACCTTCCTCGTGTGTGTCCCCAGGCTGGCTCAGAGACGGACCTTTGCCATGGGGCCAGCGACTGCCCTCTGCCTCCTTCTCCTCGTGCTCGGCGGCTCAGAGACCAAGCGCACTGCAGGTAAGGCCAACTCTGTGCCGCTACCCGGGGCAGTCAGGGAAGTGAGGAACAAAAATAAATCTGTGTAGGCAGATGAGTTGTGCTCGGTGGTAAAGAGCTCCAAAGCTCTCAATAAACATTTTAACCTGAGCATCAGCTGGTTGGGAACAGGAAACTTCTCTCTGGTGTGGAATTTGTGTAACCTTCAGACATAGGAAGGCAGAGTCTCCAGAACTTGAACGTGTAGCTTGTCTACCTCTGCACTGAGCAGAGGAAAGGAGGAACATGATGTAGGAACTGGCTGAAGAAGGAATGGGGTAGTAGGCTGCCGTCTTGGTGCCATAGAGAAGCTGCTACCGTGCTGCTGTCACTCGGATTATGCAGACTAGCTTTGCCATGTCCTAGCGTAGGAATATTGCAGTCTGGGCTTTGCTGTCTGTTTCTGTACTTCTAGAGTGTAATGAAGGGCCAGAATGGCTGCTACCTTTGTGTGTCAATCAGCGGGTACCTGGCACTCCTGTGCCGACTGGCTCCTTTACAAGAATGCACATGTAGTGCTGCCCAGCAGCTCCTGGTGGGACTGCTGCACCATCATAGATACTATCTGTGCTCTGATGTGAGGCACTGTGCCTTGCACGATGTGCACCAGGAGCCAAAATGTTAAACAATCCTGGGAGATTTGCACACTCAGCCTCTTGTCCTTTTCTCATGATGCTTGTCCTGATCTCTCTCTGCAGAGTCCAGGAATGATGATAACAGTGTCTTCGATCTCTTTGAACTCATTGGCTTCATGCGGAAGGGCGCCGGGCGCCGGGCCCCCGGGGTGTACCTGGTGAAGGGACCAGAATCCTCCAGCCCTGCTTACCGCATTGAAGATGCCAGTCGCATCCCTGCTGTCCCTGACTCGAAGTTCCAAGACTTATTAGATGCCATTCATGCTGAGAAGGGTTTTATTCTCCTGGCCACTCTCCGGCAAGCCAAGAAAAGCAGAGGCACACTGCTCTCCGTGGAACAGAAAGATGGCTCTGGTCATGTCTTCAGTCTAGTATCAAATGGCAAGGCAGGCTCCCTGGACCTGAGCCTTTCTGTTGATGGCAAGCAGCAGTTAGTGTCAGTAGAGGATGTCTTGCTAGCTACAGGACATTGGAAGAATATCACCCTGTTTGTGCAGGAGGACCGAGCTCAGCTCTATGTGGGTTGTGAGAAAATGGAGAATGCTGAACTGGACATCCCCATCCAAAACATCTTCACTAGGGACCTGGCCAGCAGTGCCAGGCTCCGTATTGCCAAAGGGGGAGTCAATGACAACTTCCAGGTAAGACTTTCACTTATGTTTTTGCCTGGAAGTTTCAGTTATCTGTTTTGAAGGTGTATTAGCTACTCAATGAGCCTAAATAGCGACAAAGACCTCTAAATCTACTAAACTTTACTAGTGGAGTTTGAAGGGTAAAGTATGAGATTTGCAGGGAAGGAACTATATGCAGCAGTAAGAAGGCACCGAAGCTTCCAGACAGGTAGTTGCAGCTTCATTGCTCAGCTTCTTATAAGAGATTCAGAAATCCATGAGTTTTTTCCTTCCTGCCTGGAGAGTTGCCAAGTCCTTATGCTCAAGGATAAGACTGTTAGGAAGCCGGGTTGGTTTTCATTAAGGAGAATAGAGCAATGTGTTTCACTTTTCTGTCTGTCTGTCATGAAATTGCTGTGTAAGGTCTTGCATGACCTTCAGTCTCTCCATGCAAGTGGTACTTCTTTCCCTTGCAGTTGCTGCAAGTAGCTGTAATTCTTCCTCTGTCCACAGGGTCTGCTGCAGAATGTGCGGTTTGTGTTTGGAACAACTCTGGAAACTATCCTGCGGAACAAAGGCTGCTCCAGCTGTAAGTTTACAATCTTCTGAATTCAATGACCTATTAAAAATAAGATTTCTCATTACGTTAGAAAGACAAGTTGAAACAGAACTCAGAAGTATGCTGACATGCAAATCCACATTGCATAAGAAATAAGATTATATTTCTGCAGGCACCCTAATGAATCTGGTGGCAGCTGTTTAGCAGGTGTTAGCCTGGAATGATAAATGCATGTGGTATAAAATGCATTTACTTCACGTCTGTTTTCTTTCTCTTAGCCACTAGTGCAATCATTACTTTGGACAACCCCATCAATGGTTCCAGCCCAGCTATCCGCACTAATTACATTGGCCATAAAACAAAGGACATCCAAGCAGTCTGTGGGTTTTCCTGTGATGAACTGACAAATATGTTTGTGGAACTGCAAGGGCTACGGTCCATGGTTACAACACTTCAGGACAGAGTTCGCAAAGTGGTGAGTGATGGTTAACTTCATGGTACCTGTCATTAACTAGCACTTAGTGAATTAATTGTAACCTGACTGTTGAGAGCCTGTGTAAACAGCAAAAAATTTACTTTGACTTTTGTGAAAAGGGGTATTTCTGTATTAAATTCTAACTATCTTCTTTTTGTTTCTCACCCCCAAGACTGAAGAAAATGAAATCATTGCCAAAGTAGTCCAGATCACTCCTGGAGCGTGCATTCATAATGGAGTCTTGCACAAAAATAAAGAGGAGTGGACTATTGACAGCTGCACAGAATGTACTTGCCAGGTAAGATTCCTCACATTCACAAATCACCTGAATATAAACTCATAAGTTGGAATTAACAGATATTTCTAAACGGCATTGTTTGTTCAAAAGAGTGAATCATACACAGAACTGGGGATACTAGAGGAGCCATAGAATTAATCAGTTTATTTCAGTCTATTAGATCTCTGCTATAAAGATCTCTGCTTGTGTCAACAGCAGTGTTCTAGAAAATTACATGAAACATCACTCTGATATACCTGTTAACACTTTTAGTTAATAAAATTTTAGTTCCTTAATTTTAGTTCCTTATTTTGAGGAATGGCTGTATTCTTTACATAAGTCCATCAGTAAACTAGAAGTCAGCATTAACAGAACAAATGTGTAGTACTATCAGCTTTACTAGATCTACCTTCTGTCCTCACTGAACCTCCTGCTGACTTAGTAGAAAAAGACATTCTAGTACTCAGTAAAGGCACTTACACTTGTGGTGGTTTTCTTTATCTAGAAAATGCTTCTAGGTGTGTCATGTTAGCTTTTGTAGATTATTTGGAACAGCAATCCCTTTTGGATTTCAGTTTATCTGTTTAAATCCCAGGATCACCAGGCAAGATATTTAGCTTTGTATTTCACTTCACTTCAGTGTATATTGTAAATATACACTAAACATACAGTTTCATGGTTTCTTTAAACTATTTGCTTGTTCCATTTAAGTATACTTTAGCAATATACATGGGGAACCAGTCTACCAAAGAGTGGGTTAACTAGCATGCAACTCTTTAGAAACTGAAAGTCAAGTATTTGTATATGTGCAATACAAGGCAATTAAAATTCTGTGTCTGCTTCTTTAGGTGTCCCTATTTTTTGTCTTATAGTCAAAATGATACTGTGACTTTTGCATTTGCCTCGTTACTACCAACCTGCTTACTCAATGTTAGCTGTAACTGCCTTACTCTAGTAATGTGTTGGGGAGATTAAAATAGTAATCATGAGAGCATTCATTCTTCTGAAAAAGCTGCTACTTTCAAGAAGCAAAACTATAGACTGTCCTTTAGCTCTTAGTGAGATTGGAGGTGGGTGTTCTTACCCTGCCTGTTTGGCTTACAGATCAAAAACCTCCTCTAAGTATAAGTTAAAGATTTCATGGCGCTTGAGCAGAGGCCACTAAACTCATTTTATCTTTACCATATAATCAGCTTAAATCCATATTAACTGAAAAGAAAGTTGGCTTCTCATTCTTGTTTCATTGCTTTGAAATCTGACCTTGTACTTTGGGTATCACATAATAGTCATTTATTCGAGCCAGCATCTGCTAGCTACTACTGATAAACTTCTGCAGAACCAAAATATTTCTGCTTCTGACTTAAAAAATAATGGATGAGAATGGAAACGAGATGAAGTTTGACTGAAAATACATGGGACTATGCCTTGGATTGTATTAGCTCTAAATACAAGGGTCTCTGCTTTAGGTATGCTACTGAGTCCTAAAGTTCTGCAGAAAAGGTCTCTATTATTTACCCAGACACCAGACATTGTTTTTATTCCGCTTGGTAACTGTGATTCTCACAACTCTTTATAGAACTCTGCCACTATATGCCGGAAAGTGTCCTGTCCTCTCATGCCTTGCTCCAATGCCACCGTGCCTGATGGGGAGTGCTGCCCTCGCTGCTGGCGTAAGTAATTATAACTTCCACAGTTCTGTAGCAGTTGGCCCCATCTAACTAGACACATGCTGCTCTGCAGTATACTGGATATCCAAGGGTAACCTTGTACTTCTGAAGCAGGTTAATCTGATGTGTCTTCGAGGCTATCACTTACCTGGTACATGTTCAGATATTTTGTACAATATGCAACATACTGAAATGTTTTGAGTTCATGGCCTTTGTCTCATACAAAGAAGGAAGATGCATGTGGCTTCTGAGGACAGCTGTGTCCTTTTTTGTGGAGAGAGGGGTGGGAGAAAAGATGTGGAAAAGCATGTACCTGCAGTCTTACTGAGAGTTGTATCCCTCTGCAGCTAGCGACTACGCAGATGATGGATGGTCTCCTTGGTCTGAATGGACCTCGTGTTCTGTGACCTGTGGGAATGGGATTCAGCAGAGAGGCCGTTCCTGTGACAGTCTCAATAACCGCTGTGAAGGCTCCTCTGTGCAGACTCGGACTTGCCACCTTCAGGAGTGTGATAAGAGATGTAAGTATTTAATCCACCCATGCTGGTAGTAAAACAGAGGCTGCTTTTATTGGCTGAATTTTAAAAGCAAAATGTAGCTCTGTCACTGGCATAGATCCTTGGCTTCTAGCTTTAAGGACTTGTATTAACAAATAGAGGGGAGCAGATAGTTAATGCAGTAAACAGGCATGTTTGGGCACTGCTCCCAGGACAAAATGTGATGCCAGTTTAGGTATGAAATTTTCCTAGTTGCAAAACTTGATCGGTTACAGTCAGGAGGCTATCCATTACACATGGAGTCTTTGTACAGTCCTGGTACTGGCTATATCCTAGGTGCTGTACAGCTGAAGTCTTCAGAATCTGTGAATAACAGAAGTCTCTCTTGTAGTTAAACAGGATGGTGGCTGGAGTCACTGGTCACCGTGGTCATCCTGTTCTGTCACTTGTGGCACGGGCATCATTACTAGAATTCGTCTTTGCAACTCTCCAGTACCACAGCTGAATGGCAAACCTTGTGAGGGTGAAGCAAGAGAAAACAAAGCCTGCCAGAAAGATCCTTGCCCAAGTAAGTGTGTCCTGGTGGTAACTAGTAGTTGGTAGCTTAAATCGTGAACGTCCTGAGTAGTTACTAAAGAAGCTTGTTGTAGTATTCTTGTCTCTTTAACCTTGGAGGTGGGTTATGTAAAACCTCACAGGTTAGTTTCAGAGGAAGCTATTTTTATGCCATTTCCATGGAGTCCATTAATTCTGCCATTTATGTCAGAACAATGAACTGCTCTCACTACAAAAGTCCTTAGTTAGGTAGAAACTAGTTGTAGCGCTGAATTTAAAGCTATATGTTTTCTAACTTCTTCTCCCTTTAGTTAATGGCAACTGGGGACCATGGTCTCCATGGGATGCTTGCACAGTGACTTGTGGAGGAGGACTGCAGAAACGAAGCCGTCTCTGCAATAATCCTGAGCCTCAGTATGGTGGGAAGACTTGCGTAGGTGAAGCTAGAGGGACTCAGGTCTGCAACAAACAGGACTGTCCTATTGGTGAGTATCTGTTTGCCCAGAAGCACCTGAAGCTTGTTGATGATCTTGAAAATACCAATGTAAAGTCTGCAAACTTCAAGTGCTAGAATTTTAAACCAGGATATCAGCCAAATACAGGACTGTAGCAGCATGGTAAAGCATCCTTTATCATACATTTCCTTGCTTGTTTCACAGATGGGTGTCTGTCTAATCCCTGCTTTGCGGGGGCTACGTGCACCAGCGCCCCTGATGGTTCCTGGAAGTGTGGTGCCTGTCCTCCTGGCTACCATGGTGATGGCATTCACTGCCAAGACATTGATGAGGTAAGAAGCCTACAGTTTGCTCCTTGAAAGGAAATGAAAGAAAACGGAAAGGGAGAATAGAATCACGCTGTTTTATAATGCTAACTGTTGTTCTCCTTTATCTCAAACTCGTATTTCAGTGCAAAGAGGTTCCTGATGCCTGCTTTGTCTTCAACGGAGTGCACAGGTGTGAGAATACTGAACCTGGGTACAACTGTCTGCCTTGCCCACCACGTTTCACTGGAACACAGCCATTTGGCCGCAGTGTTGAGGATGCCATGACTAACAAACAGGTATTGTCAATTTGAGAATTGTTCTGGGTTACAAAATCTCACAAAGCTTCTAAGAAACAGAAAACACCTATGTATTTTAGGCAAGGAAGACTTGGAGCATTTAATAAAACACCATCTTCTGTGATTCAGAACAAAAGAAGCATTAACCAGTTTCTTTTGAAGATCAAAATGAGTTTTAAATATCATTGCCCTCCTCAGCCACAGAGGGTTCAGAGGTTACACATAATTTTAGGAGTGATTCAGGAGTAAAACAGTATTCACTAATGATAGAACAGTATGTGCCTCAGATATCTTAGTGCTTGGTTCCATTTGATAATACATAAGGTTTGAGCAAGAAAAAAATTAGTGCTAAGACTGGTACTGGAGTTGAGGACAGGAAGAAAGCCATATATGAGGTATATTTTTTCTTCCTGATTGATTAGGAGGTATTTGAATCTCTGGGGGAAAAGTGAGGGATAAAACAATGTTTTCAGTGGGTTTAATTTCTGTATGGTCTTTTAGGTCTGCAAGCCACGTAATCCATGCACAGATGGAACACATGACTGCAACAAGAATGCCAAATGTAATTACCTTGGCCACTTTAGTGACCCCATGTACCGCTGTGAATGTAAACCAGGCTATGCTGGCAATGGCATCATCTGTGGAGAAGATACTGACTTGGATGGATGGCCAAATGAGAACCTGATTTGTGTTGCCAATGCTACTTACCACTGTAAAAAAGTAAGTTTATCCTTTTTTACCATCTGCCAGTATAACCACCTAAGCTGTTAATAACAGCTGCAAATAACCTTCTAGGGATAGAGGAGGTGTAGGGTACCATTATCAAGGCATTGCTAGGCAGCTCTTGCTGTTGCTGTATTGCTTTAAATATTCTTGTGATACAGGAAAATACGAAGCCTGATTGTTAATGTTCTAGGAAGATTCTAGTTTAAGCCATATCTGTATCAGCTTTGTTCTGATAGCAATCTCTGGGGAAGAAAAGCAGGGTATGATTCTCAAAAGCAACCCAGTCTTTATTTTTTAAATTATTTAACTGTGTCTTTCTAAGACTTATTGCTGTAATGACTAGCTTAAATGGAGAGAATTACAGTAAGGTTACTCCTACCTGATTGAGATATGGAGTGAACATCTCTGTGTACTTCTTTCTTTCTAGGATAACTGCCCTAATCTGCCTAACTCAGGGCAGGAGGACTATGATAAGGATGGGATTGGTGATGCCTGTGACAATGATGATGATGATGATGGCATTCCTGATGACCGGGTAAGGAAATAGAAAAGAACACCCTTTGAGAATGTGGCTTTCCCATTCCCCTTCCCAAAGCTAGGGTCTAGCTTCTAACCTTAACTTTAAGAGAGTACCATAGGAAATTGCTGGCACTGACAGCTATCCTAGAAACCTTAGATTCTAGGATAACTAGAATCATAAAAAGAAAGAAAACATAACATAATCATAGAAAACATAACTATGCAGACAAACTTTCTGCAGCTGTTTGAGCTTTGGAAGTAAATTTTCATTTTTTCATTCAGCCGTTCTTAAGTATGAATGCATGGCTGCCATGCAAGCAGTGAGGTGTTTTGAGATTCTAGCATCTGAGTTTTAACTGTTTCCCCACCTTTCATTTCTACTTTCATATAGCAGTACAAGCATAAGCAGAATCTGGTTAAAGCTATAACTTGACTCTTTTTAAAACTTGATTTTTCTCGCTTTTGCAGGACAACTGTCCATTCATCTACAACCCACAGCAGTACGACTATGACAGGGATGATGTTGGTGACCGCTGTGACAACTGTCCCTACAATCACAACCCTGATCAAACTGACACTGACAACAACGGAGAAGGAGATGCATGTGCAATAGATATTGATGGAGATGGTAGGTGGCCTCTAATCACTCCTTTAGATGGTTTTCTATTCAGCCAAAATTTCATCCCTGAATACACAAAAGTTCCCTTGTGGTGGTTTCAGGATGTGAAGGCTACTGAAGGAACAGTTAGGGCTGTTAATGGAAATTCACGTTAGAATATATACATTTTGGCACAGTTCAATTCTAGCTCCACTCTCGGAAGGCAGTAGGAGCAGAAGTGTGTGGCAGAGCTAGTGATGAGTCATGTTTCAAAGCTTTTAAATGCTGCTCAAAATGCTTTATAATAAAGTGTCCAGAAGTGTGTGGTGGCTTTACACAGTCCTTTGTAGTCCTTTTTTAGATGTCTGACTTCCATTTATGAACTTTTACAGGGGTGCTTAATGAAAGGGACAACTGCCAGTATGTCTACAATGTAGACCAGAGGGATACAGACTTGGATGGTGTTGGAGATCAGTGTGATAACTGTCCACTGGAACACAACCCTGACCAGGTAAGGGATTTGAATTCTTTAAGTAGACGGCTGGTGTGCTAAAAATATAGCATGTTGTGTGTTGTAGAAAATATTTGAACAGGTTACACCCGAAATTTGACTTGTCACAAATCATTCTTACTACTTTTCCAAATGGCGCCTCTATCAAATAACATGCCCTCTGAGTTTGAACAGCTGCTGGGTAGTTTCTGAAAAGTAGCTGTAGTGAAGATGTGTGAGACTACTGCATGTACTTGTTGCCTAAACATTTCTTAGGTTTGTCAGTTGTGGTGATCCTTACAGTGAGAATATTAAATACTTTGGGAGCATTTGTAAAATGTGCGTAGTGGAGCTACTCTCTTCATAGCCTGGAGTGCTGTGTTCAATTAGACACAAAGTTGTTCTTTAAACTTTGTCCCTAAGCTTGAAGCCAGCTGCATTTCAGAAGATAACTTTTCCAGCAGTAAGTAGAAGGCAGCACAAGTTGCTTTTCCCTAAGAAAAAGGCATATTCTGACACTTCTAAAATTCACCTCCATAAAAATCCAGGGGGGTCCAGACTCTCACACAATTTACTGATACAAAAACTAAAGGCAGAAGTAGGTAAAGCCTGTGACATCCTGACAGTTAAAAGAGTAAGTTTAATAGCTTCAGGAACATAACTGGAATGTTTGAAAGGTTAGAAAAGCTGTTGCAAATCAGTGGAATGTAGTGTAGTGTGGCCATGTAGCATAAAAGCAGTGTTACTTGAAGGATTTAAACAGGTAATATAAAATGTCCTAGTCATTGTCACTTGCTTTACTACTTCCCCACTTGAGGGAGGGAATCGCCTGAAGATCCTTCGAGGCAGCCCCTTTCAGGAAGATTCTTTCTCTTGTGACTTTGAAATCTTAATATAAGACTCTAATGGCTTTCCAAAGACTATCCTAATCAAGTTCTAGAAGTGGAGATATTAGATTTCAAGTGCCAGAATTAGTAGCTAATCCAACAGTGTATGGTATGCCTTCTGTCTGCACTAAGGTCATCCACCTGTGTTCACAAGACTACTAGGCTAAATGTGAGGCAACCTCAGGAATGATGGGATTGTTTTTCTTAGTTCAGAAGCTGATTATGCAAATGACTGGCTAAAATATATGATCAGCAAGCACACTAGTTAGTTAATGCAGTCTGTGACCACCATGGGAACAATTGTCTTGACTGATGAATCAGGGGGCATGTAGAGCATTTATGACAGAGAAAATCAGACTGTGGTGTCTACTGACTAGGTACAGAGTAGTCCCACCCTGATTTGGCCCTTGAACCCACATTGCTGCCAGGGAAGGTAGGAGGTAAAGTACCCTGCTTCCAGTATGGTAGACTAGTGACAGAAGAGGCATGTGGCAAAGGCACAAGATGATGTGATGATGATCACACTGCTTTCTGATGCTGTGAATTCAAATTAAAACCAGAACAAGATTAAAGTAGAATAAAACCAGTTATCACAGACACAGTTAGCACAGTTTTTAAGTGTATATTAATCTACCCACTATATCCATTTTAACTCTTGATAAAGCAAGCAGAAATCCCAATTAATTCTATGTATTAGGACTCCAGTTTCAGAAACTCTTATCTCAGCCTTCTTTAAGCGGCTTTTTAAATTTTTTTTTTTCTTCCTCTAATAGGAAGACACCGATTCTGATCGCATAGGTGATCAGTGTGACAACAACCAGGACATAGATGAAGATGGCCATCAAAATAACCTTGATAACTGCCCCTATGTGCCCAATGCCAATCAAGCTGACCATGACAAGGATGGAAAAGGTGATGCCTGTGACCATGATGACGACAATGATGGTATCCCTGATGACAAAGATAACTGCAGATTGGTTGCCAACCCAGATCAAGCTGATTCTGATGGTAAGAGAGCCAGTATCATAGTAACACTTTAGGAGCATCTTCCAATAGTTTGATGCTATTTCTTTCACACTGTTTAATGTTGGACAAAACTAAGGAACAAAAAACCAGAATGTCTGTACCAGAAAAAAAACAGAATGTTGTTATAGTGCTTCCCAGGAGTAAACATCAATGTAAAAATGACCACATACCCAACTTACTCTTAAGTCACTATCAAGCTGGAGTGAAAGGGTATTTATACAGTAGCTGCTGTGGCTTCTGTCACATGTCTGCCAATTACCTGGGCAGTCAGAGACCTGCAATTCAGAGTTCAACTCCCAAGCTGTAAGGCTCAGAAGCAAACAGTGGTGGTAATAAAATGGTAAAATCACTTTTATCCTACAGGTGATGGACGTGGAGATGCTTGCAAAGATGACTTTGACCAAGACAGTGTGCCAGACATTGATGATATCTGCCCTGAAAATGTGGAAATTAGTGAGACTGATTTCCGAAAATTTCAGATGATTCCCCTGGATCCCAAAGGAACTTCTCAAAATGATCCAAACTGGGTTGTTCGTCACCAGGGTAAAGAGCTGGTTCAGACAGTCAACTGTGACCCTGGCCTTGCAGTCGGTAAGGGGAAAAATTTAACAGGCACTGTGGTTTGGTGTGATTTTTTTTTTTGTTTGTTGGTGGGGGTGGGGGGTTGTTTTCTTGGTTTTTTTAAATTTGGGTTGGGGAGAGGAAGAGAACCTGAGTAACTATTAAGGAGTTGTTTAAGAATTGTAAAAAAGTAGCACCTAAAACTTTACTCTTTAATGTCCCCGTAGGTTTTGATGAATTCAATGCTGTGGACTTCAGTGGTACCTTCTTCATCAATACAGAAAGGGATGATGATTATGCTGGCTTTGTGTTTGGCTACCAATCTAGCAGTCGTTTCTATGTTGTCATGTGGAAGCAGATCACCCAGTCCTACTGGGACTCCACACCAACTAAAGCTCAAGGCTATTCAGGTCTCTCCATCAAAGTTGTGAATTCCACCACTGGTCCAGGAGAACACCTTCGTAATGCTCTGTGGCACACAGGAAACACTCCTGGCCAGGTAAGACTGGCACGTGCTGAAGTCTCTTAACATGATAACACAAGTACTCCAGTGTAATAACATACTCTTCTGCATAAGGCTGGCTGTTCTTCCTGCAAATTAGACACTTAGAGGGGGCCTGCACTTGCTGATCATGTGGGCTTCTTGGCAAAGACCAGTAACTTTGTAATTTTTCCTAATCAAGCAAAATATTGTATACAATTAACAGGATTGTTTGCTGCAGACAGGCTTTCAAGCAGCAGCAAATCAATTGTTTTTGGAATTGTGCTGTAGCTTCCAGTTTACATATTTAAAAAGTAAATCTAAATGCAGTTGATTTCTACTATTTCTATCTTTAGGCTATTACAGAGCCTAATGACTTACTCACAGCCTATAATACTAAGGCACCTTCATGTCAAAATAACTGCTGTGTTATCTCTGGTTAGATCTTTGGTTTATAAAAAAATATTCTTTCATAGGTGAGAACTCTGTGGCATGATCCTCGTCACATAGGCTGGAAAGACTTCACTGCATACAGATGGCGACTTAGCCATAGACCAAAGACCGGTTACATCAGGTGAGCATCATCCTTTTATCTGAAGTAAATATCACAGGAAAAGTGGATGTGTGTGAAGATGAACCTCACAGGACCTTGTCAAAGATGGCTGAGCTGTTGTCTCTTTATAGGGTTGTAATGTATGAAGGGAAGAAAATCATGGCAGACTCAGGACCAATCTACGATAAAACCTATGCTGGTGGTCGGCTAGGATTATTTGTCTTCTCTCAAGAAATGGTGTTCTTCTCAGACCTTAAATATGAATGCAGAGGTAAGGATGACATTGCATTTAAGAGATCTTATATAAATGAATTGGTTCAAGAAAGTTCAGCTGTGATCTTTCATGGTTCAGACTCGAACAAGTTCTGCAGGCAGAAACAGGACACCTTGATAAACTCTTCACAGTTAAAAATTTAAATATATAAAATCTAAGTACATTTCTGTTGTGTTATTTCAAAGTATCAGAAATCCATGTTGAGTTCCAGAAATTAAATACATCTTGAATCTTCTTTGAAGTGCTGACTAGAATGAATGAGCACATCTGACAAGGTAGAAATGCAGTATATTGACTTCAGCAAGTAAAAAGCTGATTTGCTTAATAGTAAGCAAAGTAGAAGGTTGTCCATATATTGCAGTCTTGAAGTTCAGTGGAGGTAAGTGCATACAACTAGTTCCAGCTGTCCTAGTCTTCTGAAATTGTCACTTCGTTATGTAATCGTTACATAGATTAGATTATGAAGTCTAACTCAAGGAATTACCTAATTGAAAGTACTTTGAATTTTCTCTACAAATGTCTCTGGGCATTAATGACTTGCATAATCATGCATAATACACAGAAATATTTAAATATATCTTTTCTTTTTTTCACAGATTCATAATCACAAGATTGTTGGATTCAGAGACTATTTAAAAATGCTGGTAATTGCACCTTTTGAAACGTTTAGCCTTACAATTCCTGGGACCATTATATTATTCCTTCCTTTCTTCTTTCTGCATAAATGTGGACTCGAAACACATGACCTGCCTCAAGAGAATGCTTTTGAGAGAGTGAAAGTGAGAACATACTTGGTATCTGACCTCTGCTGAAGTGGAAGGAAACAAATGTGTCTTGCAAATGAGAGTTGTTGTCACTGAACAAGCACACTTCTTTCAGTAGGAAAGACTTTTTTTTGCTGTTTATCACAGTGCAGTGTCACTGCCTCTCTAACTGGAGGTCCCATGGAGTAGCATTTTGTAAAAGAACATCTTTGGATGTGCTGTGGACTACTTAAACTGAAGACCTTTCATTGTGTGGGGAAGAGGGGGTTTGGGTGGGAGGGGGAACTCTAGGTCTTTCTTTTTTCTTTATGGGGTAGAGAAGTTTTTTTAAGGAAGGCTGTGCTAATTTGGTTTACATCCATTTAACTTGGAGAAATTACTGTTTTCTATGTCATACCTTTCAGATAAAAACATAGCCTTACTCTTTGTGGTGAGCTAGATCAGCTGCTGTACTACACAGGACAAAACAGATATCCTAAAACTGATTTCTGTCTTGGCAGGGGGAAAAGAGGATAAAAACTGGTACACTGGATCACACCAGCTTTGGGAGAACTGGGATTTATTATTAGATTCTGTTTTTTCCTGATTTAGACGCAGGTCTTGCTTACCTTCAAATGTGTTCTTTCAGATACGGTGCCAGAAAGCACCACCATCTCAGCTAGCACTGTGCTGTCCTTCAGGAAACCAGCACATGCTTCACTTTCTATGGTTAAAGAGGCACAAAAATAATGTAATGAAAACATTCCTTTTCTACATGCCATAGATGTTTTAAACCCCTCGCTTCTTTAGAGGGGAGGAAAAGGGGCCTGTAGATAAAATTGTAAAATATTTATTTTTGCCTATTCTTGATGTTATAATGACTGAGGGATTATTGATAAAACAACAAGAAATGCGTCAAGACTATCCACCTAATCATTGTTACAAGTCTTCATGACTGTCGGATTGTAAATACAGATTATTTATTATCTCTGTTCTATACTGAAACTAGAGAGGGTTTAGTTGAGAAAAAAAAAAATCTTGTCTGGAGCAGATAGTGGTGATGTATTTGTTACAAAGAGCAATTTTCCCATAAAGGCTTTGAGGCGCGAGGAAAAGTGAGGGCGTGGGCAACAGGATGTTTGTTTTTCTCAGTCTGAGCTCAGTGTTGGCTTTTCCTTTCTTTGTGCAAGGCAGTTGGTAGCCTGGCAGGCAACTGTTCTGCAGTGCTAAAATTCAAGTCCCTTTAGATGGTAGCAGTTTCTGTCCCGCCCGTAGCACTAGAGGTGAGGGAATGCCATTCACGCTCTCAGCGTTCGCTAGTGCTGGGAGATGTCTGCGGTGCTTTGCCACTGGTCAGTGGGCCTAAGCCAGAGCCAGGAGAGCTGCCCTGAGGAGACTGCAGCAGGAGGCACAAGGACAGCCCTCAATAACCATTCAGGGGGCTCTTGGGGCCACTGCCTGCTCAGTTTCTAACTAGTGATGTGCAGCTACAAAAGAAGCAATTCATTACAGACTAGATAATTTCAGGAGCTCCTTGCAAAAGAGGGAGAGGCCTTGATGTACATTAAAAGACTGTTTTCCCCAACAGAAGGGGCAGCATCCTTATACCTATAATATTTCCTTGTCTTTTCAAAAAAACAGAAATGAACATGGTGAAAGTTTTACGTACAAATATTACCTCATTGTTGTGTGGCTGAGAAAAACCTTTGGAGCAAGCAGAGTTCAAGTGTCTAACAAACTTTAAAGCTACTGTAGTACTAAAAAGTTAATGCTGTACATAGTCAAAATTTCTTTGCAGAAAATGTATTCCCAGAAAGGAAATGGCATTGGAAAAAAAAGTCAAATACAATTTCTAATGTTGTATTATATTTTTTCCTGTCATCTTGTATTCCATTGCTTGTATTTTTATAAATTATTTTCTCATTGCCATTGTAATAGTTAATCACATAATTGTGTAGATAGGCTATTTAAATAATTTATCATGAAATGCTACCTGTAGAGTTAGTATTTCTATTTTTATAAGAAGTTTGCACACTGAAGATTTTTTTGCTTCCCTCCTCCTGATGTTTTTGCTAGCATAATTTTCTAAGAACATGCTTTTTTTGTAAACATTTTTAACCATTTTTCCATTCTAAAGTTGTGTAAGTTGTACAATAAAGCTTCTTACATACAAAGAACAATAAACCACCAAGGACATTTATATTTATACCTTTGTGCTCTGGTTTTTTTTAATGTTTTGTAATACATCTCTGGATCACTGATGTGTTACTTGTGTCAAATTTGGCTTCAATGCAAAATTTTCTCTGCACTCTACATTACAAGCATGCTGAGGGGGTGCACCTGAGCTGTTACCCTGCAGGTAACTGCTGGCCCACCTGAAGGCACTCCTAGCCTGTTATGAGACGGGCAGCTGGCACGTTTGATTCTCAAGGCTTCACTTGAAGACTTCTAGGCTGTGCTGCCCTTGATGCAGCCACAAGGCAGAACAGTCTCTGAGTGACTGCAGACAGGCCCAGCCAGGCCTGCCCACTTTCACCTGAAGAGGCAGCATATTGCCTGTCTGCAGTGCTGGTGCATTAGATTCCAACGAGTGAAACTGCTAGTGTGATCAAAGAGCTGATGCCAGGGCACTCAATCAACTTCTAGAACATGCTGCCAAAACTAAGAACAGTCAAGACTGTATCTTCAGTCTCTAGTTGTAGCAGCAGCTTGGCTTGTGCACCCCTTATCAAGGGCAGGTGCTATAATAAGAGTGCTAGATACCCACAAGAAGTGTTGTTAGGGAGTCCTGCAGGTGTAGAAAATTAATCTTTATATCTTCTTTTCCTGAGGATGAAGACTTCTGTTCTATGTCACTACACTTTTGAGGGCAGTCCTGTACATTTGATTTTTTCCCACTGAGAACAAGGAGAGCAAACAAAGAACTCCTAGCCTGTTATGAGGGGCTGAGAATTTCTGCCCTCATCAGTTACAGGACTTCTCTGGGATGAGATGGGGTAGTGGGAGTGCACTGTCAGTGCAACCCATCTGATCTTACCTGGGCCTGCAGTACCATATGTCCTGCAGGTTTGGTCTCTTAACTCTTCTGACCTCCAAAGGACATCAAGAAGACTGAGAACAAAAAAAAAAACATGGTTCCAACCTGGAGAAAAGTCCTCATTTACTTACAGGAAGAATGAGATACCTTAAAGCCAATCAGTTTTCTGAGCATATATCTATATCTGAATATATCTGTTTATGGATATTTGTAGGTGATGCCTTAAGTTTTAGCCTTTATATTTTTTGGATTCTGTGCTGTTTTAGTGTATACTTCTGGGCTTCATATTAAGAGTTAGTAAGCTCTCTTCACAGAGTAGGTAGACAAAACAATTCCTTTCTAGTTTGGGACCAAGGACAAATTTTAGGCACAAGAGTGTAAACAACAGTGAAGAAAGAGAGGGAACAAGGAGGATGGAGCTTCATCACCTGAAACTCTGATTGGACAATTGACTCCAATATGCTAATGGACCAAAACCTATAAAAGTGTGAGACCTCATGACTGGGCATCCATTTTTGTCATCATTTGTATATTTGACTTGGGTGTAGCCCCCGCAGTGTTCCTGGACTGCCCAAGCTGTATCCTTTCAATAAATACCTTTTATTCTACCTAGTCTCTGTTTCCAAGTCAGCCTACCCAGGCATCACAGATCTAACCAAAAGTTTGGAACAGAGAACTGCTGCTGCTGTGAGGAAGACAGCCTTGGCAGCCCATTCCAATGATCTTGTCTGGGCCACGCCAAGCTTTCATGCTAATTTATTGCATGCATTTATGGAGCTTTTCTGGTCATTCAAATAAAAAAGGCAAACTATATGCTTTGTGTTAACCCATAGCTTAAGTCCACCCATTTTTTGCTTGGTGGGTGTGAATACAGTAGGACACAAGAAGGAGCTATAGTTGAGGCAAGTTAGGCCTTTACTTGTCCAAAGGAACAACTACTAAAGAAAAACTAAACAGGAAGAACATGGAAGATGGCCACACTTCACAGGGCAGAGAAGCCTGGGGGAAATTTGCTGTTCCCAATCTCCCTGGAGACTCGTCAGTGGAACATGCGTGCGTATCAACCAACGCATGTCACTTCTAGAATTACATGGTATAGGCCAACTATTTTGCATAAGTAATCTTTTCATTTCATGCTACTGTAGAGAACATAATGTTTACCTTCCACAACACGATCTTCTCAGAGCCCATGCAAAGGCAGCACCTTAAGTTTTAGAGTGGTCATCTGCATCAAATCTATATTCAACAGGTGTAGTAGTTTAACCAGTAAGTATTCATAAGCTATGGAGATAAAGATTGAGACAGGTGTAGAAAGATCTGCATCTTAATGACAACAGTGCATTTTTTTTAGTGATACTGGCATGATTTTTGCAGGCAAGTCCACAGTGATTGGTAGATTTTCAACAGAAATTCATTTTAGAAAGGACCATTGAGACTGCAGAAGTAAGCATTTTAAAGTACTCACAAGGGGAGTTCTAATTCTTATTTCTCACCTTTTCCAAAGAGAAAAAACAGGTGCACAAAGCTGTATGAATATTTAAGCAGAGCTATGACAAGAGGAAGAGAACTCGTTTAAAAGAAGTGCTTGGCAAGCAGAAGTCTTAAAGATAAAATCTTCCACAGGAAATCCATAAAATTAGACAAGTATCATAGAGAAACTTGGATTTTCAAATTTAAACAAATTCCAGGAAGCCCAGACATCATTTCTCTTTAATTTTTTACCCAATTTCAAAGTGAAGAACTGCTAGCCTAGGCAAAACATACAAGGCTACACTGAGGGCTACTTAGACTCTGTGTCCATGTCCCTTGATGGCTCTGCTCACAAAATGTGTATGAAGAGACCATTTTAGTGTTATTGTAAAATTAGGGGAGAATGCCTCTGGCAATGCCCTTCCCACCAAAACTATGCATACCAAATACACAAAGCAAACAATAAGAAAACAATGGCACAGATCAGTATTTCCACAAGAAACCAGCAGATTTTTAAAGGAAAAAATGTTCTGAATACAGAATACCTGCCTACAAAGCAAAATTATTCATGCACTTTAAAATTCTGCAAGTTACAGCACACTCCAGAATATTCCAGTTTACTGGGGGTTTTTTTAAACATAAGAGGTGTTGCAGATTCAATTGCAAGTAGTGAATTATTTCACATGGACATAAATGACAGGGAGCCTTTTATTCCAACTACTGCATCTGGATTCTAGCCAATCTCTCAATGAAACGTATAATTGGATAAATGTAGGTTACAGCATTAGTAGTATTCAAGTGCCTCTATTCTATTTGAAAAGCAAACAGTTTTTCTGACCTTTAAATCTCACTACAAATAAAGGAGTAATTATTTCTCAATAAGTGCATCTGTTGAAAATTAAATTAAATTAAAGAAAAAAATCAGTTACTATTTTTCCTAGCTTTCATAAACCCTCCTTACTTTCCAGCTTCCTGAAGATCTGCCAAACCACCTTGTCTTGTGTCTATCCTTCACACTGTGAGACTCCCAGAGGTGAGGCTCTCTTCATAAGTGGGGGAGGAAACATGCTTGGAAGTGTAAACTCTGGCAAATTTTTCATGTAAAAAGCAAGAGAGAGAGGATCTTTTTCAAAGCTGTGCTTAGAAAGCCTTTGTAACAAGCCTAACAAAAAGGTGCATTCTCATATTATTTGCTGAAATTTTATTCAGCAAGTAGGGGGTTTTAATAAAAGATAAAAATTCTTGTAGTTACTGAAATTAGAGAAATTGAGCTGCAAACAACTGCCTCTCACTTATCCATCCCTGACGTGGAGGTAAAAAGGCACCCTTTCCAGCACATGAATTTACTGGCATACTTTTTCACATTTCTAGACCAGTCCTTGTTACTCTGATGACATGTTTAAGCAGTCCTTTCCTCTCTGATCTATGCAGCAGATAATTTTTGCACAGCCTGTTTTCACTCAGCGCTCAGCATGCCCACTGGCTCTGCAGGAGTTCTGCTCGGGAAGCGAGAAGGAAAGCATGCACTACAGATCCTCTAGGCAGACACCAGCCCACGTCTGTCTTGGAAAAATGCATTAGGCTGAGGATTTCTGTGGGGCGTTTTCCTCTTTTTTTTTTTTTTTTTTAAGACAAAACTGAAAGTTTTTTCACCTCTTGGTAGAATTAGCTTAATTTAAACTTGAATTCTGGACATACAAGAATAATTTCACTCATTTTATTGTTGTCTAGATTCAAGAAACTTTTTAACTTTTTTTTTTCTAATCAGGATATTTAGTTTGTCACTTCTCCTTAAAATGAAAATCCTTCAACTACTCAAACTGAGCACAGTAACTGTAGAGCTGGAGTGAACTTCTGACACCATTACAGAATACTGAAATCAATGCTGTAATCCTTTAAAATATCCCACTCAAATGTATATTTTCTGTGTTATATATTTAATTAATACATACAATTTATACATACATATCTCCATGAAAACTATTGAGCCACCCTAATTTCCCACTTTCAAAGGAAAAAATTATGCAGTTTGTCATTTAAAAGGGCAAACCATGGCAGCATCAAAACATATCCACTGGAGAAAATCAGTATCAACAGCTGAGCACTGGGCACCACGAACACCAGCACTGTATGCATATCACTGAGGGGTCTTCAGTGACAAAGACAGAATGATTTGGTCATGTACTGCTCAGCAATTAGATGCAAGCACATCAGAATCTTTTCTTCATGGCTATGTTGCTTTCACCAATATTAAATTTTTGGAACAAAGTATCTATCTGTGCTGTAAAATCATTGTGTGAAAAAAAGGAGAACAAATAGCATACATTTACACGCACGCATGAAACTTCTTCCTCCTCAAACATCTCAAAGCCCAAAAATCAGAAGGGTAACTTTAAAAATCAGTCTCCTGTCCTCTGCTATGTTTTGGATTAAAGGAGCTAGAGAGGACAGTAAAGAAGTTAGCTATCAGAATCTTTTGCCAAATACAACCTATGCTGAATGAATGTATGTATTTCAAAAAACCTGTTTCCAAATCCCAAGTTAGGCTGCAAAAGAAAATTAATTTAAATATCTTAATCATCGCTGCTGCATCACTCCCTGAGGAGAAGCTGCCACATTCCAGTGCAGCTGGAATTCAAGTGGTGGCCCCAATGGAGGGGTTATTGCAGGTCACAACACAGAGCCACTGGAAAAACAAAGAAAAACCCATGAATCCTCTTAGGCTCAACTTTCTTTTTACCCCAGTATTGGTGATGTTTTAGCAAGCAAACAACCTTGTCACTATATTTTATATAATATCTCTGTAATTGTCCACCTCTTATCAGTACCATATTTTTCCAAATAATTTTATTTCCAACAGTTTTACTTAAAAATGAGAACACAAAAAGGAAAGAGGATTTTAATTGACATTTCACCTGTAACATCAAGCAAGAAATAAAATATTCCCAAACAAGCTGTTGTTTAATATAACACAGTAGAAACCAAGCACAGATAAATATTAGGTCACTAAATTTTTACAGTCCCTGAGCTTTGGGTACTGACCCATCACACCTCTGGAATGGCAAGCCATGAGTGCTAGGTCCCTGTGGTTTGCAGTGACTACAAATGGCGCAGGGTGCTCAGCACTTCTTAACTTCTTAGCAAGAAGTTAATTTACAGACCTCCTGTTGGAATATACACTTCAAGTCAACAGCCATCAAAACTTACCTGCTTATCCCTGAAATGCCAGATGCAAATAAAAAGTTGTATGACTTCAGGAATGTTGTAAGTTTTTGTTAGCAACAGCAACCCTTCCTTGAGGGTGCTAGCAAAAGCTTTTTTATTGCAGTGAGATATTCAAGATAAGAAAATAAAACAGGAAAACTAAGAATTATTTAGTATTTTTCTTAATGTTATCTAGATATTATACATATAATCTTTAAACATGATTTAGATTTCTTCAAAAACTGCCCAAGCACTTGAAACACTGTTTTTGAGACGGTCAACTTCCATGTGAAAACAACTGGACTGTAGAAAGATTAGAGCAAGCAGACAGTCCTGAATGAATCATAGAGGCAAGAAAATACTCTTAAAAACACTTCTCAGTATTGCTTTAATTATATTTATGCTAAAAAAATTATGGAACAGGCTTAATATTTTTACAGTAAGAAATATATGTAGGTAAGATTTGAAAAGTAGCATGAAATGTGCTTACAGCAATGCTATGCAGAACATCCACTATCCAAAGGTTTGTTATTGCTGTTGAAGAACAAGTAAAAATATCAGAAAGTTAAAAAAGGAATAGCAACTGCTTGTTGCAAATACAATGTCCCATTCAGATTTTTACCTAAAAGCAAGTTGATTAGATTCTGATCTCTGCTATATCCACACAATTACAATTTCCCCAGAAGTGTGCATCCACTCCTACTGGCAACCCTGTAAATTAGATTAAAATCTGGGCCAATATGCGTGTTAATTTAAACATTCATATCAGATGAGGTAAACCCTATGCAATAACAGCCCTTGCATAGTTAATACACATCTTTTCCATACATCTTTTCCTGGTGAAGGTTAAACTACTATACGTATAGGATCTGAGAAATAATTTGTTCTCACATGAGAGCTCATCAATGGGATAAATCTGTTGAATCTTATTTGCTAAAGTATCTCCCCCCACTTAAAAAAACTTTAAAAAGGAATCATGTTTTTTTAATAATGTTTTCTTATTTTGACACTGCAGTACATGAAATGGAAAACTGACCATCAGCTGAGTAAATAAGGCAAAAATCAGGAAAAAATACTAATTAAAGACTAGGCATTTAAAACCTGTAATGAATTGTTACTATTTTCTCAAACCCAAACCATCCATACCCTCCCCCCATCACTACAAGGTTTCACAATCTAGTTAGCTGCTAGTGCAAACTTCTGAATGCCTCCACTTTTACTCCCACCAAGTCTTCACCAGGGGCTGCCATCCTTTCTCATTTAATTACATTTCTTAAGTAGAAGATAGGAATGTTTGCTGTGTGTCTCCCGTTTTCCCAGACAAGAATCAGGCAGACCTGAGCAGACTAGTGCTGATGTTCTGATCCAGCAGAGCACTTGTGCAATTTGAGCCTTCAACCAAACCAGGGGTCCAGCCAACAGACAGCCCCAGGGCAAAAAATTGAGTTATGGGATGCTTCACTGAGTCAGGACTCTGAGTCAGACAGGCTGCAAGCTCTAGCAAACTGCAGTGAGATAACAGAAGCCACAAATTTTATGATAAAGTCAGACTCTGTCTGTGCGTGTGTATGTGAAGAAAAATGAAATTATTACATATATTTCACACCCTCTCTTATAAAGCCCCATCAGTAAACACTAAACTTTGCAAGTTTGGTTGTTTTTTTCTTCTGTTTGTTTTTTTGGGTTTATTTTGGTGGGTTTGGGGTTTTTTTTGAGTTTAGTTTTTGTTTTTTTTTTTTTTTTTACAAACAGCTACACAGTATTTGTGTACATTTCTTTATCAGGCAGAACACTCCTAGGAAATTTAAAGAAATGCAAGAGTTTATTTTGACATCAAACTGCAACAATACATGATAATGACAATAATAATTATCTCTAAAGAAAAAAATCAGCTCATGGAACATCTTCAATTATGATAATTTATTTCCATCAGGTTGCTTGATATGATATTGTATCAGTGTAATATCACTGACAGAGGTTTAGCTACACTTTCAGAAAACAATTGTATATATCATCACTCTCCCCTCAAATTTCAATGCTCGTATGATCTGAAAAAAAGAAAAGAAAAAGGTGCTGAGCTGCTGTAAGCACAACATTATCTGCAAGAGGAAAACATGACAACGGTTTGTGATACAACTTCTACTTAAAGCTTAATATAGCCCCTCAAAAGAGAGCTGGAAATAATTATTTTTGGCTCATACAACTATGAGAGATAACAGCCTTTTCATATGTGCATGTGGGCAAGTCTGCATTCTGTCAACCCCAGTAAACATCTCTGTTTACATACATATGGGCTGGGTGCAGATTAGTGCTTCCTTCAAGAAACAGGCATCATTTATCTTTGAAGGCACATGAGAGTTTTGTTCATATATATATGTATATGAATTATACTAATACTTATGCTTTCCTTAAAATATATATAATTTAATGTATTGAAGTAAATCTGCATCACAGACTACAGTACTATAAGGAATGCCAAACTAAAATTGTGCTCAACCAGTTTCACACTATTTATTTCCTTAACCAGCACTACAAAGAATTTAAACCATTTGTAGAGTGGGCAAGAAAATCAAACTACTTACAGAAGATCACGCATATATATTTCAATGTCCTTTGGAATTAAGACAATAACAAAACACAACTATGTAAATATCTCTTAAAAATGATAATAACACTTGACACTTCTCATACCTTCATCTGCAGATGTATTCGCCTTAAACTGGATTGCACTGGGATCTCCATTTCTCAATACAATTAGCACATTTAATCATGTCTGAACTAACAAGCAAATTATCCATAGAATATGTTAAGCAAGTTTACAAATTTGATAAATAACACACCCTTTGGCCTATGTCCAGGACTAAGTACTTCAGACAGAACTGAGTCACCTTTGTAGAAGACAAATTAATTAGCTTCTTGGTAAAAAATGAAAAAAAAATCTCAAAATTCAGAATACTTCCCCTCTCAAAAAAAGAACTGGTAAGCAAAAACATCATAAAACTGAGATGCTTATTAACCATACAGATTTGAATTCTACATGATTAAACATTACTCATCATCTGTTTCAGTCACTGTTGAAAACAGATAATTGAAATACCCCATTACATTACTCTGATACACATGATTTTGACTCAAAGATATTTAAATTATTATGTGATAAATGTTAACACATTCACCTTGCAGACTTCTGCAATAAGATGTCCCATATGGAAATTCACTTAATCGTGAAAATCTCCTCCCTCTCTTGTGCAATAAAATTACTTCACAGTGACTGTATCTACAGTTACCTGCTCACTTCACTACCCAGTGGCCACAGTGCATGGTGCTTTCCTTGATTTAACACATCCCCTCTTAAAACACTCTCATGATGGGGGGTGGTAGCTGGGGCTGAGTCACACTTGGCTCTGACCATGCCACATCTGCTTGGACTAAAGGAGAATTTTAACTCGAGGGAAGGCAGCAAGTTACTGAGTTTTTCCTCACTGTTGGCTGCCAAAGAAGTGGTGTAGTATGTAATCACGTTACTCCTGCATGAGATCAGGTTGCCCCTGGCAGGGGTGGGTGACCTCTATGGTGCTCCCCATGAGCACCACGGGCACCCTGCTCTCCTCTGGGCAGAGCACTCCCTTCCCTTGCTCTGCTCCTCTGATGCCTGCATCTACACGAAGAGCAAAGACAGCTTGTGAAGGCAGCTGATAAGTAACCTACCAGGAAAGAAAAGCAGCAAAACCACCCAACCTTTTCTACAGGTACTATTTCTATTTTCTTCATGTAGAAGCTATCACTTAAATCTCATAAGAGGAAAATAGTGCAGGTAAGTATGGATATCGACTTTTTCTGGCAGTTTAAAAACAGCAATAACAGAAATTCCTTCATTCTGACAGGTAGAATCACTTTGAAAAAATATTAACTTTCCCCTCACTGTAGAAAGATTAAGTACAAACAAACAAAAAGTGTTGTGATCATAATTACAAAATTTTAACATAGCAGAGGGATGTTAGGATGTGCTTCTAAATTACTGATGTATGTGAAAAAAACAGTTACTCTAAATCCAGAACAGATTACCAGTATAACAAAGATCAACTGACAAACATAGCAAAATGTATTGATTTCTAGTAAGATTAGATTGTAGCACTATAAACAAACTTCATAATGTCAAAACTGTTATGAAAAAAAATGAAAGGTTTACCAGCATAAAATCTGGCTTAATTGAACAGTTGGCCATCCAGGAAGGGAACTAGTCCTAAATTAAAAATCTAAATACAGATTTAGATTACAATATCACTACATAATTACATGTAAGTAAAGAATATGAAAAGAAGAGACATTCCCGCAATCTTTTTATCATACCAGACAGAGAGAAAACCTAATTTTTTGCTGGTTGAAGTCTATTCTTTTACCAAACGAAAAGTAATTTATAGAAATTGTTCAGTATTATTAATTTTGGTATCTTGTGTGTGTAACTTTGAACTCCCTAAAAGCAGTTTATTATCTTTAATATAGCCAGGTCATGTTTGTTTCTACACTACCGAGTTTACCTTATTAAAAACTTTCATGAAGCACTTGGATTTTCATGTGAATTTTTTGTACCAGTTACTGTGAGAATATTTGCTCTCCACAGAACAATGAACATAACTTTCTACTACCAAAAAGGTAATCCATATGTGTTTTTAAACTGTTTTCCAGTTGACAGAATTAATCAACATCAGTGATATATTTAATAAAACTCCTAGTCAATTATTTCAGGGTAAGAATTTTAATAAACATTCTGTTATTTAGTGTGTATTACTTCTGGCACAGTTTTATGTTTTCTAAAAACCATTCTTGTCCCACCATAATAATCAGTGTGTATTGGTGCATACCTTTGGTGAGAACCTGCTTAGGTTTTTTCATTTTAATCAAAAGCCTATTCTGAAGGGTTGTTAAGAGTCTCACCTCCTTTGGTTTGCAGTGGTATGCTGAGAATGTCAGCCTCTGTGGATGGCTCATTGTTCATGCTGATGCAATATAATGGTTCACCCAAGAAAGAAGGTTTCTTCAATCTTTTTGTGTTGAGTGCTCTTGACATAAAGTAACCTTCAGTAATACTCTTATCTTCCATCTTCTGTAAACCTTCTAGGTCATCAGGTTCCTCTGTTTGGGCCAGTGAATCCTTTGATAAGTGACTACCAGCCAATGCTTTGCTGATACAGCAGCCAGGGATTTTGCTCTCTGCATTAACACACAAGCTTTTGTCTTCAAGTCCAGCCTTTTCCTGAGCCATTAACATCCCTACAATATGGTCTTCAACTAACATTTTGGAAAGACTAGATGTGGAGTGAAGAGTGGAGTCTTGACTTGTGTAACAAGGGGGACTTAATCCAAAAGAAAGAGATTCCTGAGACTGTGGCATGGTAACGTTACTCATTGTTCTCTGAGGCTGCATACATTCTTCCAGAAGGGTCTTAAGCTGCTCTTCAGAGAGGCCTGATTGTTCTGATTGTTCTT
>VXBQ01002338.1:257729-323414 GCA_013400175.1 Phainopepla nitens
AAAAAAGGCAAGAATTTCTTCTGTCAAAATATAATTAATGAAAAGCAGCGCCATAAAACAGCTTGAGAGATATACTGGTAGAATCCTTAAACAAATATCAATGTTTTTCAATTCAAACTGAATTTAAATATACATTTCCATAATCACAAAATATATGCAGCATCCTCAGTAGGTTCTAGATAGATTCCGTGGTGAAAGTTAGGAAAGAAGCCTGATGTCCACAAGGCACTGACAGGCATGTACTTTTTCATATTTCTTGGTTTGCTGTGAATACATACAGACACACACACACCCACACACTATAAGATTTTAGCTATTGAAAGCAAAAGAGC
Source organism: Phainopepla nitens (assembly GCA_013400175.1). Classification (NCBI taxonomy): domain Eukaryota; kingdom Metazoa; phylum Chordata; class Aves; order Passeriformes; family Bombycillidae; genus Phainopepla; species Phainopepla nitens. The sequence continues at coordinate 258,062 of VXBQ01002338.1, forward strand.
ACATTGCTAAAGGGCTGTTGGGGCAATACATCTGGGCTTAGAAATGGTTTTGGACAGCACCAGCCCACAAAAACCGTCACATACGGACTGAAATATTCCCAGCCTCTCATGGCAGAAATGCCACATAGTGTCCCTCTCGACCATGTGACACAAAGCACATTAGTTACCCACCAGGGCAAGCATGACCCATGGCATGTGACAGAAGAAAGCCCCATCTTCTGTAGGACAGTTTCCTTCAAGCTGTCACTGCTTGCATAGCTTGCAGATGTATCTTTTCAGTTAATTTCTTATTCAGAGACTAACACACTCTCATCATTTTTATCACAGAGATCTCCTTTACTGGACATTTCTTAAAATTTGATATTAAAGATAATGACTGATATTAGCTGGTTATGGTGAAGAATAGCAAAGGATATTTTGCTTAAAGAGGTTAGCAATAGGGAGATACTTCCAGCTTTTACAATCCTTAATGCTCCAGAAAGCGGAGTAGCACAATATTCCCTAACAATTTAAAGATTATAATGATAAGGACAAGACTATTTTTAAATATGTGTTATACATTTGGCCATTAAACAGGAGCTATAGAAGATATCATAACATATATTAAAAATGTTGGAAACACTAGGCAACATTTAATAGAGAAAAATGCTTTCTACAATCGAAATCTCAGTTTTACCAAACCTCCAAGACACAAAGGATCAGCTAACACACTAATGAACCCTTAGGCTACAGTGATTTATGTAAAACAAAATTTTATTCATTGTCTAATGACTTCTACAGAGAATTTACTTTACATTGTGCTAGAGGATGGAGCTACTGTCATTTCAGAGGAGACATCACTATCAGATGTTTAACGGATTTTTTTTTTCCCTGAAGGTCTCTGATCTGACACAGGAGTCATATTATCCTGTTTGATAGTGTCATGTATGACATGACTTGTATACAGCCAAGGTAGCACAGGGTATATGAATTACACCTGAAAACTGATTATTCATGTTCATCAACAGGGATAGTTTTCAGTCAGGAAGGAAAGAGTATTTCTTTGAAAACCTTGTGGGAGTTAAAAATTACAAGATTACACTAAAAAGTGAACAAGAACAACATTTTAAGTTACCTCCAGTCACCATTCTGTACATACATATTCAAACATTAATAATAGCTAATAATCACTGCTGCAGACCGAACACTGTACAGTTCAGGCACTAACTGATATCAACTCAGTTCTATAGAGTTATTTAACCCAGTAGTATTTTCCTGCAGATATCAATTTCCTTCCCAAAGATACTCCAAGTTTCTTTCTTACACATAAAACAGAAGGCAACTGCATTAAAGAAATCAAGATGTTAAGGCCTTTTAAGCATGAACAAAAAAGGGAAAGAAAAAGAGCACTGAAAGACTATCATTATGGGTAGAGATCTTTATTTAGATGAATATAATCAGGTAATTATATTGAGATTCAAGTAATCTTGGTATCAATCTATGTATTTTTGATAACATTAACTGAAATCAAACCACAGGCTTAAGCACCTACATAGAAAACATGAAAAATATTACAACATCTTCAAACTTTACTTTCTAAATTTTAATCCTAGTGCAGAAAGTACTCACTGATGAAAAATAACTCAGACAGGGAAAAATACTTCATAGCAAAACACTATGACAAATCAAAAATGAAACATGAAACTTTTCAAATTTTCACTTTTAATCTAAACTACTAGCTCATGCTGAGGTTTCTTTTTTTCTTGAAAAAGTATTTTAATTTGCAGGATAACATTTGTTTCCAAGTAGTGATTATCAGAATGGACTTACTGTAAGAAACAAGATGCATTCACACAGGAAAAGCATAACATAAGAGACCACTACTGGAAGTACAGCTGCATCAAGAGTACAGCCAATTATACTGTGTAAACACAACTACTTTTGTAACACAGAAGATTCTCACATCTGGAAACCCACATGGATTCCCACATGGTTTTGAGTGTGTGGTTCTATACCAACATATTTTAAAGCTCTTGGCCATTATCATTTGGAGCTAATTTTATGTTAATTACAGGGCAATTCACTCACTGCAGAAAGGAATTATGTATAGGAAGCAAATGAATGATCAGTAGAAAACCAGCATTGTGAGCAACATCATCTTGTCCTGCCTTTCTTCCTTTCTTTGGTCCTTTTATTTCCCCTATCCCCAACTTATTTATCTGCAGTCCATTTCCCTCATCCAAATTTTTTCTTTTTTTTTTTCTTTTTTTTTTTTTTCCCTTTCAGGAAGATCATATGGCTTGTATTCATAGACTAGCTTGATTGTTACCAGCAGGGTAAGATTTAGAGGCTAAGGCATATTGGGAAGGAAATGAATGTAACAACTATAGAGTTAAAAAGTTTGGGAAATAGTGGGCTTGTTTTTCTCCAGAGTGGCAGGCCTGCAGCCAAAGCAGGCAGCGTAAAACATTTCTTTGTTCCTTCCTTTTTCCTTCTCCCTCTTTCACTTTCTCTCCCTTTGGATTTCTTTGTAAGACATGCATGTAAAGCTAAGAGAAGTATTTAATAAACCTCTCCAAAAATTACATTTTAAAATACTAAAGGCACACTGTTATTTTCTTTTGCCAAAATCAAGAGACGACTATAGACTTAAGGAAAAGTACACAGTGGAGGAGAAGATAAATAGCCATCAGTCATCCACTCGGCAGCCAGGAATTTATACTGAAATGAAAGCAGAAAGGCTGCTGTTAGTTAAAATCAGGAAAAGAGAGTTTAGGGAAACACTGTAGGGAAAGACATCTCACAGCAAAAAAGGCTGTGCATTTGCAACCAAATGAGCATTTGAACTCATGGAATTGCATAATACAACAACTGTATTAGGAGTCTGCAGAGTATATATTTGCACATATCAGAAGCAATCCAGTCACAACCAACTGTAATAGCTGAGAGTCATGACTTGGAATCAGTAACACAGTCTTAGGGAGACACTGGATTCTACATCTCCCAAGCTTTCATCCCTCTCATTGTAAATAATTTACAACTCCTGTACAGAATAAATACTCCAAGACATTTCTTTAAAAATACAAGGACATAAAATGAGTGTCATTCAAAATGCAGAAACAGCCCACTAGACAAGGGAAAATGAGGTATCAGATCTGGTTCCCATTAAAAACTAGAAAACCTTTTAATTGTTCTGGCTAATTTTTAATAGGACACTGAGTCCTATTCATTTCTTAGACTTTTTTTTTTACCGTTAATGATCCAAAAAACTAATTCCTAGCCAGGAGTTTAGGAGCCTGCTAATGACCTTTACTGTTTATGTGTGGTTAGCTTTTCACACACTTGTGGCCCTCCTCTGACTGAAGATTTCTTGTTCCTTGCTGAATTCCTCCGTGACAGGAGTCTATAGAGAAAACCTTACTGCATGTGGTAGGAATGCAAACTTGTCGTTCGCTGCGGACAGCCCTGCTGTGACTACAAGTCTTCAAGTTCAAATCTTTAGACTTTCTTTCTACATCTATACAGTAACAAAAACAGACTAACACTGAAAGCCTTTATCACATTTTACCATGGGGAGAGAGCTAACATGTCAGGATTATTTCTAATTATAGTAAATAATCAAAAAATGACACACAGTAAATGAGTAAGCACTACAAAGTCAGGGTATTTAAGGACACATGTAGCTAGCACATATATAAACATGGAAATTTTGTTCTTTGTCTGAAAGTGCTGCAATCAATAGTTCCCATGATACTTTATTTGCTTGAAATAATTTACTTTGATGCTTAATTTGCTGACGTTTTTACTGGTGTGTGAGACTGCAACAGTCAATTCTAAGGTAACTGCTTTCTTCCGGATAAAACTACTCAATTTTAAGAGAATATTGACTCTGTAGAGACGAAGTTCAGATTTTTGACAGATCAGCCCAGGAAAGTTTTGTAAGTTTCAGTTATTCAATAACTTATTGACAAATTCTCAAACAGCTCTATTCTGCTTTGAAAAGGCAATCCTTGCCTTCTATCTCCACATTACTTGACTCAATGTGCGCCATCAGCTCCAAGGTCTCACTTTTCTGCATCACAGCCAAGCATCATGTTCCTGTCTGTGAACAGTACTGGTCAGTGCAACTGTGAACTGTATGCAGTACACTATTAATATGCTGCATACAAACCACATCATGTCCTTGTGGAAGAGCTTCGTACAATTTCCAGAAACACTGAAAGCCCAAAGATCTTCTGCACCACAGAAGTCAGTTTGGTGTCCATAACTTGTAAACTGATTTAAATGACTGTAATATGTCCACTGTGGATAAACCCCAGGAGACAGCTAAGCACCACACAGATGCTTGCTTACTCCCCACCCCCTCATCCCAGTGGGGAAGGGTAAGTGGAAAGGAAGAGCAAATAGAGTAAAGGAAAGGAAGAGTAAAAGCAACAAAACTTGTGGATCGAGATAAAAATTGTTTAATAAGCAAAAAGAGAGAAAGATAACAAAACAAGCAATGCAAAGGCAATCACCCAGCCAATTCTGAGCAAAAAATAACCGGTTAACTTTGTGGAACCCTCTCTCTTCCCTTTTTATTACTGAGCATAAGGTTATATTCATTGGCATGAAATATCTCTTTGGTTAGTTTGGTCATCTGCCTCAATTCCAGCCTGCTGCACATCCCCAGTCTACTCACTGGGAGGGCAAAGTGAGAACCAGAGAAGGCCCTGATGCTGTGCAAATGCTGTTCAGCGATAGCTAAAACATAGGTGAGTTATCGGCACTTTTTGGTCACAAACCCAAATCACAGCACCCTAGAGGCTGCTAAGAAAACATTACCATCCCAGCCAAACACAGTACAGAGACCCACACATCTGCTTTCACAAAGAAATTAAGTGCTCAGCATATCATTTTACTGCTTCTAGCTTTGTTTGTTTGTTTTACCAACACTATGTCAAGAGAAAAAGCTTAACAAACCTAAAAGAAAAAAGTTAATCTTTCCCCTGTACAGCTGCTTCAAAAGGGTTAGTCCAGAATATAACAACAGAAAATATTAAAGGGAGTAGACCAGAAACATGCACACAACTCAATTAGCATATTTTTGGAGGGACCAGCAATGTGTATAGATTTGACGGTGTTAAGAATTGAGACTGAAAGCTGAATAATGGATCCAGAAATTAAGAGCTCCTTACAATCACAATTAATCATCTGGCAGTTCTGTGCTTATGTCCAGTGGGCTTGGGGACTTCTGTAGTTTCAGCAATGACATAGAGCTTCAAGAATGAACAGGATTCCTAAGCCGTAGGAGAAAATCTCCTGCTTCTGTTTTCCCCTCCTTCTGCTATATTTCCTTCTGTTAGTTAAACTTTCCCTTTTCTCATTCTTTTCCACCGTTTCTGTTTGTGTAAGGGCAAAATGAAAAGGTCTACTAGTCAATTTTTGGTAGCTGCTGCTGTTAAGAGCCAAAATGCAGAAAGGACAGAAGTATCCTGGCAAAAAAACAGAAGCACCAGACAAAAAGAGGAGGAGATTATTTGGCATCTCATAACATCACTGTCTGAAAAGAAAATTCAACTTCTAACATTATGAGCCATCAAAACCTCAACATCAAAGTGATTCCACAGCCTTGTGGAATAATATAAAATCGCCACTTAAAAAGTAACAAGAATTTTAGAAGAGAAAATGAACTTCATTAAGAAATTGAAAATAAAAAAACCTAGATTTTTTTCCCCTTCTTTCTCTGACAAAGAGAACTTTTAACAGAAATCAAAAGGAGACATGAGTTTAAACAATTTTGATCTTATTTAGAGCAGAAAAGAAGGTAAAAACTGTGGAGACAAGATAATTGCAGCAGTTTTTTAAAGCTAGCCTACAGGTTATACAGGTAAAAACAATTAAATCAGTTTTGCCTCCAATAAATTGTCATAAATGTGCCTATTTTAGTCATTACAAAGAAGCGTAATGCTTCCTTTAATTTTACTTTTTCAAAAATATCAAGTCAATTGCTTGTGGCTTGAATGTACCAATAAAGGAAGTGTGTTTCATCAGCTATGCCACACTCTGTAAAGTTTAGAAAGAGAAAGCAACTGGTTGCTAGAGGTAATAGAAGTTGGAGGAAAAAAAAAGGAAGCTAAAAGATCTTGTGCAATGATTTACTTTTCATTTGACACTACAGACACTAAACTACATTGCTTACAGCTGCGGAGTTTACCTGGTACTATACGAAAATATAATTAAGAGGTTTGTAAGTGGGATGGCTGTAAGTGGGAATTATTTGTTGGAACCCCATGGAAATAATTCCACCATTTTTAAAGACCCAAAAAGCCATATTTCTGAATTGCTACAAGTTTTACTTTTTACCCTAACTTTCAATTCTAACTTCATTTCACAGTAGCTTTTGATCTACAGGTCACATACCATTTTCTAGGTGCTTACATATTACCAAGTTCTCACCCATAGGCACTAAAATTTAAATTTGTATGTCTTCACCAAGTTTTAAGAAGGTAACTTCAGGAAACAGAACCTGAAAAAGTCAGGCAGGCTTAAGGTTCCTACCATTTCTATCAATCATGTATTGTAATAAAAAATAAGTATTTTTCAAGTAACTGAAAATTACTCTGCATCATCATTTTCCTCAATTGAGTATACAGGACTTCATTAAAGCTGCATTTTCATTATCTGAACCTTTTTAACCTTTAGACTCTAAGCAGTATTGGATTCAACCCAAACAGTTAAATTATCAACTATAACTCATAAAAATATGTATTTCCATTAGCATGATGGCTTTTTCTGAAATTTTGGAGTTAATATAAGACTTACACATCATGTTATATTGTACCATTTCCCAAATACCAGTTGTATAACATATTTGACTCTTGTATAATAAAAATTCTCTTTAGTGAAGTTTCAACATTGTCCAGTTACTCAGTTTTACTGCAGCTTCCATCACCAGCAGCAGGGCACAAATTTCAAGTAAGCAGGAGTTAACAACAGAAGCAATTTTATTCAGGATCTTTAATTGAACAAAGGATAAGAACTAAAATTCTAAATAAATATATATTAAATTGTGTAATTAAATGTGCATAGAGTATATTTTCCTGGCTAGGGCAAAGAGGTACTGACTTGATATAAAGAGCCTGTTTAACTGGATATCCTACTAGTCACTAAACAATAGGAGTTGAGTGTTCCTTAGAGAACGTAATTTCAAAGTTTAAGAATTTTAAAAGGTGCATAAATCATGATGTAAATCCCCTTTCATTTAAACACTAAGCTGTGAGAAAAGTCTCTGATTTAAATCACTTTGAATTTGAAAATCCATCTACTCCAAGGTTGTCAACAGATGTTTTGCAAGAATTCAGCTCTTCTAATTCCAGATTAGTTCAAAATTTAGCTCTTCTAATCTACAGTGTTTGTAGACAGAAAAAATCTAAGTGTTTTTCCACATATGAACCACTTAAAAAAAATTCATTTCCAAAATCTTTCTAAACAAATGGATAGCTCCCTGTTTTCAGAGCACTTGATTTCATACAGTTTCAAGAGTATTTATACTAGAAGCTAGCTGGTTTTAACTAAACACACTGATGGTGTATGAAAATATAAGACACAGATTTCTGAACTGGTATTTACAGTCCATTACTCAGAATGAGACTCTCATTTTTCTAGCCTCTACTGAGGAAGCAGAACTTCTGCAATCTAGACTATTTAGCATTCAAAACCAGTTTCCTAAACAACCCATTTTGTGTTTTTAACTGTTTGTTATTAAGCATTTAACAGATTTCATTCCATAGAAATCTCTTCCTTGAATATTAAGTTGTGGCTTTAATTTTCAGCAAAGCCAGTAGAGAAGACAAAAATGCCTTGATGTGGTTGCAGCTGTTTTCTGTTACAAAACTACTTTTTTTTTTTTTGGTCATATTGGCTTAATATTTTTTTTTCCGAGAAATAGTGTAGTATAATGGGATCACCCTCACATACAGCATTTACAAAACTGCGATGACCTACCCAGAGATTTTAAGAACGCTCACAGGTCTGTAATCTACTGGATGAACATAAACGGTCCAAGAACAGAAGTGTTCAAGGCCAGGTTAGGTGTGGCTCTGAGCAACCTGGTCTAGTAGAAGGTGTATCCCTAGCCATGGCAGGGCAGTAGGAACTAGATGAGGTTCAAATCCCTTCCAACCCAAACCATTCTATCATTCTATAATTCTGTGAAAACAGAGAAGCCAGGAACACAATGATCTAGGCGATCTAGGCAATTAAGAGTACTTTAGTCTTACTGAACATGGAAAGAACTGGCCCAAGGAGCAGCAGGATATAAAGACTCATCTAAGGCAACTACAGACAGAAGCTTCAGACTCTATTTTCTGATACTCTTCAGAGATATCTTTTGAAGTGACTCTTAACTGGTTGGCTTTGTGCATCAACAGCAACAGGCACCTCTAAATATTGACTTTTTCTAAATAACATATTAATGTACATGGAAACCTGACCTGTAGTACATATTTGGAAGGCGTAAATATTCTCTTCTGATAGCAGAAGTATTATATGAAGGAAGGTCTGCTATATACAGAATAAGAAGATACAGAAACCCACAGGGTCCTCCAGTGAAGTAATATAGGTAGGGTACAATCTCAGCTATCCAAGTTAAGATAGATCAAAGCCACTTTTATTCATGTGGTTTTCTTACAGAGTTTTTGACATCTTCTCTTCATTTCACATTCACTTTACCTAAATCAAGAGCCTCAGCCAGGTGCTAATGTCAGCTGCAGTTCCCCAAGGTCCTCACAGGAAGCAGAGAGACCAGCACCAGGAATTGTAATTCAAAAAATTTAAAGACAGAACATTTAGAATTTTGCTTATTAATCACTGTTTTAAAATTGAAGCCTTTCTGGTAACACATTTAAAAGTCTACTCAACCAAAAGAATAAATGGGAAGAAGTAGAAAGTAATACTTAAAAAAATTCAGCAAGTCACAGAAAAAAGCAATAAAATATACTACTTTTCAGAAATTCGTTGTGAAAAAATATGTTGAAATACAGAATTGCAAATTAATTATCTAGATTTAAACAATAAGATCCATAATGTATCACACTGGTTTAGCATTTCATTGTCTCGCTCCCATAAGCTTAATATAACATCATGTACAGTATTGCCATGTATTGGCAAATGCAAGAATTCAAACACAGAGACAGCATACCTCTCCAAAAATATCAGGCCTAGTACAGTCGAAACTATTTTTTTTTATTGTTTTGGTCTTTTAATTGTTACAGTTTTAAAGAAAGGCTTGGGTTTATCTCATTTTTAGAAGGAGCAAAGATTCTAGCGCAATTATGGCACTGCTAAAATCTAGAGCATTAACAGTGCCAAAATTACATAACTTATGGGAATAAAAAAGAGAAGTTGTCAATATTGTAGCTGTGTGAATTGCAAATACGGAATCCTATCACAGTCTCAGGACTACGAAGTCTCTTTAAAAAAAAAAAAAAATCAAGTTCCCATTCACTGCTTCTGAAATGTTTCTGTACTTTTCACTCATGGCATGGATAATTGCACCCATAAAGAAAGATCCCATTTAAAATCTATGAAATTGCCATTGTCTTTAAGGGAAAGATCCCTGTACATAAGTATAGATAAATGAGTAAGGGTATGGATAGCTGTGCCACATCTCTGTCTCTGCTTCTGAGAGGCCAGAGAAAGAAAATTTTTATCAGGTCTGTTTGGTGGGGTCTGTTGCCACAAGGCAAGTGCAAAGTTTCTAAAGGGAACATCAGGTTGTAGCTGTGTTTGCCAATGTGGGCATATATTTTATGAAGTGCTGAAATAACATTTTTAAAAAGGAAGAATAATACGAAGCTTTTTCTTTACTGAAGAATGGAAGGGTATTTTGAAATGAGGTAACTGCATCTGGCTCTTGTATTTCCATTCAAAAGGAAAAGCCAAAAGCCTTTAGGAAGAATGTGATGAACAATATTGCCCTAGGCAAAACATTTTATTTGGAGTTTCAAGCCTTCCTGCACCCGTTCTTGATTTTGCATAGGGGGGCAGGGCACAAAACCTGTCAGTAAGTACAAGAACAGGAGTTAAAGCTTAAAACATTCAAATATATGTTACCAGAAAATTCTCATTTACCACACAGCAGTAACATTAAAAAAGTTGAGACTACGATAATACTAGTGTTAATCTATTGTTACCACTTGATGTTTGACAGCTGTTTTTACAAAGCCAGATAAAGCAAAATTATAACATTATTTCTTTTTTTTCTAACTAACAGAAGGCACTGCACAGAAAATCAAGTTGTTAAAGAAAACTTCAGGTTTGATTATTTATTAAAACACAATTTTTCCTCAGGCTTGTCTAACAAAGTAAACGCGCAACAGTACTAAAGTCCACATTCCTGCTGGCAGGATACATTTCATACATTATAACCAAACATCATGTATTTTACGTCTTTGCCAAACTAGAAACAGCATAAACGTTTTAAGAACACGTAAGAGAGCAAACCTCTCTTTCTTCTGAGGCAATGAGGGAAGTTCAGTTACTTTCTGCCACTTACTTTATAATAGTTTTCAATTCCCTAGGCCTTAGAAATAAAAACCACTTTCAGCATCTTTGGTTGTTCTTTTCCTCGTGTCCTGTAGCAAGGACAACTAAGAAAGTACATGCATTCCAAGTGCTGCCGTTCCTTATTGTTATTATCCTGGTTCATGCAATCAGAAGCATAGGTATCTGCACACAGATAAAAAGCAAGAAATCCTTCACTCAGTTCAGAGAGGCAGTAAGTTGATTTGACAACGGAAGCCATAGACCAAAAGGTGCACAACACATCGCTGCAGTACATTTCTCCTTGTCTCCGCTCACTCTTCCTGGAAAATCCATGCCTGGCAGGTAAGAGATGGCTGCACGTTTTTAACTAGAAGCAACAATGGTATTCAACAGGTCATATAATCACACTGGGCAGGTTCCTGCATTTCTTTCTCATCACCAAGGAGCATGCCACAGGCCAAGTGACAGAGGTACAGGAAATTAGATAGCCCAAACAGCATATACTAAGCATAAGCACACTGGCTTTCCCCGCACCAGGGAAAAAAATAATTACACTCAGGTAAAAGAGTTTATAATAAAAAGACTCATGGTTTAAAAAATAATATCTTTATGACAGGACAGCATTTTAGTGTTTGAATTTCTCAACCATTTTCTGGAGAATGTGCTTATATGTAAAATGCAATTCAAAACAGCTGAGTAAATATTGATTCTAAGAAATTTTGTTTTTAGAGAAATTAAAACAGTTCTAGAAACAACAAACAAATTACAAAAATGTAAAATGATACAGTTGCATGTTACTCAGAGAGAAGTTTATATTTTGCAGTTTGAAATGCATACTTACAACACAAATAGATAAATATATTTTTAAATGAAGCTTTTGACAATCCCATTCATACTCAATGATATACACCACAGCACAAAAAGGAGAAAAAAGTACAATATTTCCCCTAGTAAAAGACATGAAAGCATCAAAAGGCTCATGTTTTTCAAAAGAAAGTTATGTAAATTTATCATGCATTTGGGATACAGGTGACTCTGCTGAAGCTGGAGTCTGTCTTTTGCCCATAGTGTCAAAGTTCATGTGTCACTCATAAGATCTGAAAGATTAATTTACAAAAAGTCTGTGTGATCACATTACAAGGTCAATGGCTTAAACACAAAGCACTGTGTACCCCAGTTGCTTGGAACTTTCTTTACTGCACATTGGAATGTTTTTGCCCAGTTGCTTTGGCAAAAAAGAACAACCAAAGTTCACAGCTGTGTTTCTGATGAATTAATGATGACATTGTTGGTTTTAGAGGACACTATACTACTCTCAGTTATGTGTAATCACAGCTACTGAATCACTAGGCAGTGACAGAATCAAGTGTTTTATGTGCTTCTTCCAGGCAGTCAGGAGAAACCTATTTATTCATTAGGTTAATTCAGATTGAGAGTTCCTTTTGAAAAATATTGAGAAAAGAACTGATCATATTTTTTGAAACAAAACATAGATGCTTAGGGTGAATGACAAATATTTGAAAATCCTAACTTCTTTAACCAAGGACACTCACTGCTTAGGTTAACATGATTTTCCATTAGGTTTCTTGAAATTTCAAACTTTTAAAATACTTCCAGGATAGATGGGCAAATTAGTCAAATGAAATGTATCAAGGACCAGACTGGAAAACAGTTAATATATCAAACTAAGACAAGTATGACATATGTGCATAGAAAGATATACATCTCTGAAAACACACAGAGCAGCCGCAGTTTCCAGTACGATTACGCTGCATAAGATGCAATAAGAGGAAATTAGAAGAGATGGAAGTTCCATATATCTGATTTTTTAATGCAAATGGGAAAAATAAAAACATACATAAACATCTAATCTCTTGTTTCAGACATAAAAGTGTATGTAAATATCAAGGTTGGATACAGCTACCATCTGGAAGGATGATGCTGTGTATTAGTATAGCTTTTACAGTGTGACTACATGTATGTATACCAGCCTGGCTAGCACAATTTGAGAGTTATATTTAATTCTTAAAATGAATGAATTTTAATTATAAAAGACACATAAGGGATCTGAGCCACACAATGATATTGTATCCTTTCCAGAGACATCAGAAATTCATTCCTTATGGAATTTTAAGAATGAATTGTTGTGGACCTCACTGGTCTGCCTGGCAGGAGACACCATCAGCTTGTTCTTGCCTTATGGAATCTATTCACACATATATCCCCTTTCTGTACTAAGCACCACTTCATACAGAAATTATTTAAATGCACTTGATGTATTTGACACAGTCTATGTTTCATTTTATGCATTACTGGAAGAATATTCCTTACATGGGTAAGTCATTTGTAGCTTTACGCGAGCCAGTTTAATATTGGCTACTGGGAGTTACAGGCTGTCAGGCACCACAGTGAAAAGCCATAAAATGGAATATGGAGAAAATAACTAGGCAAGGGACATGACATAGCTACTTTTGTATTTTGTCCTCAAGTCACTCTTGGGAATGAGAATTAAGGCACTTCAGTCTCCCTAGTCAGAGCTGGAAGTGCTAAGCACTGTGTCACAACATCTTGCACCTTTTCAGGCACACTCTCTTTGGCTTGGCTTTCTCCACATGACACAGCAGTTTCATTGATACCCATGAACAGTAATGCACCAAATCTATTCTACAGCATTCTATCCAGGATGGATAGGCTTCTCTTAAAAGACCACAGTTTGAAACACCAGGCTTACAAAGAACTAAATTTAGTTCCCCTATTGCCAAGTGAATGGCTGAACCATGAGATAAATTGATTAATTAGAAGAGCTCTTCCTTGCTTGAAACAAAAATGTTTTAAAAGTGTCTAGCTTTACAAAATTCCTCTAGGTTTTAGATCTTAAGAAGAACAAAGGCACCTGACTGGAGCCCACATAAAAAAACCCAGACTCCAGAAAGGGTGAGTCCACAGACATTTGGGTTCTGAGTTTGGTTTTTTTTTTCCTCTTATATGTCAGCTTTAGGCCGTTCCCAGCTCAGTAAACTGGCTGCTCTGAATATTATTCTAAACCCACATAATCCTCACCCTGAACTGCAAAGAAAGCCCAGGAATTAACATACATTCACTCAGTACAGCTTTAACTGACTTGCCCAAGGTGGGAGGGCAGAATGTGCTTAGCCACTGTACCTACCTGTCTTTCACGATGTTCCTAGGACAGAAATTCACATCTTGTTGGAAAAATAAAAAAGAAAGGCTCATTAATGAAAAGGAATCAGCGATTTGAGTCTCTCTTTCTTGATTTATAACTCTGAATATGCAACAGAGTAAGGGTGTGCAAGTATGTATGCACATATCCACTATGCACCCTAAGGAATTAATTAAATCATTTACATGCTTATTCACAAAACCAGAAATATCAGAATGAGCACAGGAAAAGGCTGCAAATGAAACCAGTACAAAATAATAAAGTATTAAGAATAAACTAGCAAGTGAAGTGAATGTGTAGAATGCAAATTCCTACTCTGCAGTATGTAATTGAAGAATTTTGTAAAATCCCAATATTTGGCTCTAGGACATGCAAAAAAAAAAATCTGGATCACTATATCTTCCAAAACCACAAACCAGACCCATGTGCTCATGAAACAAACCATATGGAAAAAAAAAAAACATTTAAAAATATTCAGGAATATTTTTAACAAGACTGAAAGAATTCTAGTAATTTCTATAATGAGAAACTTAAGACTCATTCTTCTCATGACACAAGAAAAAAGTTCATGCTGAAATCTTTAAAAGGCTACTCTGGGAAAAAAAGAAAACAAACAAGAAGTGGTGGATATTTGGTAATAAAAACAAATATAATGAGATAAGAATTAAAAAGGACAGCTTTCCTTCTCCAAATGAGGCCTCTTCATAAGAGATGAGCAGTACTTGGTTGAGAGTTTTACCAAGAGGGTATCTTCTGGCTTTCGAACAGCTGTGAGGGGCGAGTACTTGTACTGCCCAAGCAAAAAGGGGAACAGTGTGACAAAGAGGAGGAGTGAAAGCCTTGCCTCACTCCTGGTGCTTACATCTGGTTACAGCTACAGCATAAAGACACGTCTGTCAGAAGTTAAAGCGCTGCAGAAAGGTGCCAACAGATCCTGAGACAAGAACAGTTGTGCAGTCAAGGAACTAACAATACATCTTACTCCATCTCTCACCACGATACAAAAGTGAACCTGATCCTAAATTTAAGAAACACCTGTGGCTATTCTGAAGCTGCTGCAAAGTAAACCAGAAGTTAACTTGCTAAACTTCAATTGCTACTAGAAGTTCTATATACTATCACGAAGGAAATAAAGAGCAAAGATAGTGTATCCATAAAAGGATAAATTTTGCATACAATTCAATTTCCATTTCTGGTTTTACTATATAATTTTTTCTGTTCAGCCACTTGCTGTATCTGACTTCAATCTATTTGAAAAAAATTACTAATAAAGGGACAAAACAGTTCAGTCAAAAGCTTGACTGGAGAACTCTGAATTCCTTGAATAAAATATATGATGCATGAAAGAATACTAATATGGGCAAATTATGCAATATTGTATATGCTGAAAATGAGAAATAAGACCTACAAATCTTTTAGAACAATGCTGTGGTTTTGTTCATCACAAAACTGAGATTGCAGCAAAAAAAAAATAGAACTTGAGAAAGGGAAGCACAAAATAAAAGTCCAACAATGAAGAGAAAATGGCATTCTATATTTCTTCTGAAATTATACACAGCATGACACCTTTAGTGATTAAATTTCACATTATTTTATTGACAATCATGTAACATTGAAAAGAGGAAAACACTGATGAACAAAACTAGAAACAAGAGGTTGTTTTTGTTACCTCACAAAACTGAAGGAATGTTCAATTCAACCTCCTCAATTATTACTGCCTTCATTACATATTTCATGTAATTTAGGACCATATTCTTATACTACCATTTTCTCTTCACTGATCTCATACAAAGAAAAATGACATAAGCAGAAAGTCTGTGGTCTGTTCATCAGCACACATCTTCTAATCTCTGCCTATGCATTGACACAGACTGTAATCACGCCTGATTTATTAGTGCAGTTCAGTGACTCCTTTATCGCTATTTAATCCCGACTGCTATATATCCTACAACTGCCAACTATCTACACAGCACCTATTGCACAGTATGTCTGGCACCATAAAAGTACTGAACTGTAATTAAAATTACAGCAGTACTAAACATAGTAAAAGCATTGCTAAAGATGAGTGCCAAAGGTAGCTTTCTGAGAGGGATTAGCTTGGACATTCTACAGCACTACCTGATGAGAACATTACATTTCAAGCATATGAACATTTCAGACAATAGCAAATATCACAAGGTAAAGCCAAGGCATACTGACATGCTCTTGGCATCTGCATATTTCAGTGTTCCTGTCATATAACTACAAGAAGTTTGAGTAAAGCCACAGACAATATCCAGATGTGAGATTATCTGATGCATCTTTTAATAGTACCAAGGAACTCACAGCCTAGGGAAGGTAAGGGGCAAAAGAATTCAAAAAAATTCTTTTCCTTTTTAATGTTGGCTTGTTCAAAGGGTTGCTCGGGGGCAAGGTGCTTCAAAACCACTTCAGGGTGGTCCACTGTAGTTAATTCTCCTGCTCATCATTCTCCTTGGCATCTAAATATAAGAGAAATTCTTGTAAAGCAGTATTAAATACTTGTTTGTATTTCCCTGCTTCAGAGGATTTTCTTCCTGTAAATCACAAGTCCTTTAGAGTTTGTCTATATCCTCTATCACCTCTACTGAGGGTATTTTCCAGTAACAAGATAAATATATTTAAACAAAATTCCACTCTTTAAATTTTCAGACATGTACCTTACACCAACCTTGCCAAAAGTCAAGGGCTACTATCATATAATTCGTAGTTATAACACATGAAGCATGGTGTTCACATGTATAGTAACCAAAAACCTCATATTGATGCTGTTAATGGATTTCCTCCTTTCTTCATAAACATTAAGATTACTGGATTTGTCTGGTTTTGTTCAGTATGAAACAGTCAACCAATACAGTATAACAAATACAATAATAAATATGAGCAGGTATCAAATACTTAGATTTCTTCAAAGACACAAACTCATTTTATCTAGAATCACAGGATCATAGCATAATTGAGGCTGGGAGGGACCTCTGGACATCACCTGGTCCAAATACTCTGCTTAAAGCAGAATCAACTAGAGTAGGTTGATCAGGCTGTGTCTAGTCAGGTTCCAACTCTTTGGGGATGAAGACTCCACAACCTCATAGTCTCCTATACTAGTATTCAATCACTCTCAAAGGTTTGGGTTTTTTACTCCTTATGTTTAAAAGGAACATTTTGTATTCCAGTTTTTACCCATTTCTTTTTTTTTCTGAAGGAAAAGATACGAAAGTAATGCTTATGAAGCATGATTTGTGAGCTAGTTTCCACCAATTGCAGTCTGAGTCTAATTAAACTTCAATAACCCTGAAATACTTACAAAGGAGTGTCTGAAAAACATTCACACAATTCCAGGAATTTAATACTCTTAACCAACACAAGATTTTAATGCTCCTTCTTAGAAAACTCAAACAATATGTGCCACCATCAATAAGTAGAAGGAAGACTCTCTATCTCACATTTCATCTTCTAACACTAAGTTAATTAATTTTCCTTTAACAGTCTCAGTAAATCATCATAACAGTTTAACAACACATTGTTCATGAACATCATCTTCTGGGCTTGCTAAAGTCACTATTTGCTTGACGGTTCTAAAAAAGCTAAAATCATCAGCCTGTTTCTGGGTTTCATACGATGGCTAACACAAAGATTAAAAAAAGCCAGACAAACATGAAAGAATGGATGAAATTCATCTGAGTTTTACACTGGAATTTGTTGTCAAGTCAAACATTTACCAAGAACTTTTTAGTACACAACTGTTCTTTGTCCAATATATAAAATAAATGTATGACTCTAAAGCAGAGAGCATGGATTGCCATCCAATGTGATGGCTGCTGCTCATGAAACCATACATAAACTAGCTTGAAAACAGCTGTTAGAAGGAAAACCATGGCAACAGAGAACTCAAGGTAGGCCAGCTATTGTGGAATCTACTAATGATCTCCAGAGAGCAAGTGCAGTCCAAGGTGAATCCATTCTAATGACAGCTCCATTACCAGTACTAGCACCGCTGCCGCGGTCACATCCCTCATGTCGACTGAGAAATGGCAGAGGGTGATACAATACTTGTAATCTTAGCGTTGTATTAACCCCTACAGAAATTCATACTTCTGCTTTATCTCCCCACCCTCTTGGGACAAGGAGTCTTCTCTGCCAGTCCTGCTGATCACTACTCTCAAATATAACTTTTTTTCATATTGTTTAAGGAGCAGCTGCTTCACCAAGCACTTACTGGACTTGTGCTCAATATCATGTCTGTTCCCAGAGCACACAGGTAAGTGACTGAAGAGCCACAACCTTTCCCAGTTCACAGTGTTTCCTTCTTCAGCCACATATAACAAGCCCCAGATTGCAAGCTAGGAAAAACTCCAGAGTTTTTTAGTATGAGAGTCTAGACATACAACATCTGCGCAATAAAACTAAATTGATGCTTGCTATATCCCATCACAAAATCCAAGTGAATCACAGAACTCAAAGATCATTTTAGGCCTCTCAGTCTTGGCTAAAAACTCTAACTTTATTCATGAAACTATAAATTAATACTAACACGCAATCAATTTCTTCATTGCCCCTTTTGCTTTTCTATCTCCTTTTTCAAATATTAGTACAAAAATGAGAAGTTCGCTTCACTGATTACTAAGTCTATGAGTTTTCTTTGACAATGAGAAGTTTACTAGATGCACCTTAGCAGACCAACAATTGGATTTAAAATTGGATTTAGTGATTGGGGAAATACTCTTCTGTACCAGTTACATTATTTCCTAATAATGTAACTCTGGTTATAGTAATATATATATAAAAATATTTTAATATATATGTATGCATAATACTATATATATAATATTTTGTGTATATATAATATGTAATATATTCAATAATAATGTATAAAGTAATTAACTTTAAAATAAGGTGTTCGCATTACGAAAACAGTTCCAGGTCTCAGGTTAATACTGCATAACCTGAGATGCAACGCATTTTTAACTTTTATTGAGGCTTCATGACTGCTCAAAGACTCAAATCCATACTTAATGCTTTCAAATGAACAGAATTAAAAATGGAAAAAAATATAAAATATAGCAAATAAAATATTTACTTGGCAATGTTATATACACTATTAATATACAACAAAAAATAAATCGCACTACACAGTACCTGTTGATCTACCTCCTTTTCATGACTGAATGCTTATCTTAATTCCCTTCTTTACTAACTGAGGATGTTTTACAGGCATTTCACAGATGACTTGTTACTGGACTGCCTTCAAATAAAACAGAGTTTGTATTCAGCATTTCACAGGTACAGATGTATTGATAATCTAGGGAAGCTGCACCCTCCCAAAATATCTTATTCAACATAACCACTCTAGGTCCCACAATGACCAATTCCTTTGAGGACTGCAGTTTCCTTATTAGTGCTCTCACTGCATCTAGATCTTCGATGAAATTCTGTGACATCTCTTCTTGTCTATATAGAAAATTAGACCTTTTGAAAAGAAACATGAAAAATCACCCAGAAGAGACTACAAAAAAATCTCCTATTCCAAGCCCTCTAGAAATATTCAACTATCCTCATGCCATTTGCAATTCAGCTTTTGTCAAATATCTTTTCATACCCCTAGTGGGTATAGGTTAGTTAAAAAAAAACAAACTATTGTTTTCTTAATATCTAATCTGATTTTTTTTTTTTTGTTATTCAAATGAAGCACATTCTCCATTGGCTTTTCAATATGGAAACCATTTCCTTCATTCCACTTTGCAGAAGTGCATACTTGAAGACTGCTACCACATCCTCCCAAGCGCTCTCTCATTCATTCCCACTCACCCCAGGTATTTTCATATTGGTGGAGTTATTTTCCTGGTCTGTGATCTAGGCATCTAGACATGGTTTGATGCTCTCCTTTGCTCTCTTACCAAAAAGTCTACTGCTCTTTTGCTAAGGTTTGCATAACAGAATATGGGATTCTGAGACCTAACAAACCTGCACAGAACAGAAATATACTTTTTATACATGATGGTTCACAGTTTTTGCAATATGACTCAGGCAGTTCAGGATCTGCCATAAACCTGAGAAATCTTCCACCTAAAGAGGTACTGTCTTTTGTATTTGTGCTACTATTTCTAATCACAGCACCTTGATGAACTGCATCCTAACTATTTTTGGAGCGTTTTTATATAATAATCATTTTTTTAAGATACTGACACATCTGCCAACTTCATGCTACCAAAAAGTTAATAAGCATACTGTTCATTTCAATTTGCAGGTCATATGAAAATTCACAATAAAACTAAGCCAAAGAAAAATCCTGTCACAGCCGTTTGACTGACAATGAACATTTAATGTTTCTAGTCTAGTCTCCACATGTAAATCGATTTGAACCCAACTTCAATCTACTGCTTCTGTCTAAACAGCTTCTGCTATACTGGCATAGTAAGAAGTCCTTTATTGTGATACTATTTTTTTTGACAAATCTGTTTGCTGTTTCATCCTTGTTATTTTTTCATTATTTTTAAAAACTTAAGTACTTTTTTCCTATTTGCAGTTTCTCAGTAACCACTCTTGTGGCCATTTTTAATTTTGACTAAGCATATTTCTGACATTTCTTCTTGCAGTAATTTAAGTCTGAAGAAGTGCATCAATGAGATAATTTGAAAACACTCAGTCTGTGCAGAGAATCCATCTTACTTTGGGGGGATTCTTTGCTATGGACAGAGAAGCTAGTTAACTGATATTAGAAATAGTAAGGTTGGAACTTGCATACAATTTTTTTAGCAAAGTGTGATGTTAAAAAAAAAAATTAAAAATTAAGAACTTTGTCCCTAGCATGACTTAAAACAGGTTTGGTCCTCCTTTAGTAGAAGGATTTTCTAACATACAATTTTTCTTTCTTTGACACACTTTGCTCATTTCAGAGCATGTGAGCCTTAGCCTTTATGAAACTCTCTCTAACCTGATACTTTTTTTTGTATTTATCCATATTACCTCACGAATGCAAGATTATTTTCCCTTTCCACATACTTTCTTAGTGTGCTTGAAATCAAGAAACTAGTTCCAAGCCTTCTTTTGCAACTGGATTACCTTCACTTCTGACCTTTCGCTTTTAAAATTACTTTGAAAGTTAGGGAGGGGTGGGAGGTTAGTTGTTTTTTAAAAAGCTTTCCTTTCAATCCTTATTCCCTTGAGAAGTTTAGTCCTATTAGTTCTCAGAGTCTGCTTCTTGACATCCACTGTTTCCATTTTGTTTTCTTTACTAAACATTGTGTGTACCATCATTTTACTGTCACATCAATCAAGTTGCCTTTCATTTAGCCATTTCTAGCTGGTTTCTCACCATTTAAAACTACATCTATAGAAACTTTCCAGCAAGTTGCTTTCATTTTCCTTCTAAAGAAAGAAAAACCAAAACACTATGACATTACTAAAAGAAAAAAGTCACCAGTGAATGCTTGTTAAACTTACTCTATTATACCTTTCTCAAAGGATATCTGGGTAATTAAACATTTTGTCACACCACCAAATCCTAGATTGCTTTGTTAACTGATAACAAAATTCTGGATACATTTATTGATCTTCTGTGGTGATCTGTTCATTTTGACTTCATCTTATTTTCCCTTCAGACCTTAATAATTCATTCAATAACTCTATATTCCTCTAAATTTTTGATATGTGTGCTTTTCTCTTCTGCTTCTTTGGCCTGACTTGGAAAAGGCTAGACCCCATTTATAATACCCCACCTCTTCACTGCCCTTCCTTGGACACACAACGTCCCTCCTGAATTGAAGAGCCCAGAACCAGACACAGCACTCAAGGTGTGCCCTCACCAGTGCTGAGTAAAGGGGGAGAATCATTTCCCTGGTCCTGCTGGCCACAGTATTTTTGATACAGGGCACATGCTGGATTATGTTCAGCCAGCTGTTGACCAACATCCCCAGATTTTTTTCCCACTGGGCAGCTTTCCAGCCACTCTTCCCCCAGCCTGAACCCAATGCATGGGTTATTGTGGCCAAATTGCAGCACCTGGCACTTGGTTTTGTTGAACCTCATGCCGTTGGTCTCAGCCATCTGCTCCTCTGCAGAGAACTACTACCCTCCAACAGATCAATACTTCAACTCAACTTTGTGTTATCTGCAAATCTGCTTACAGTAGACTCAATGCCCTCATCCAGATCATCAATAAAGATATTGAACAGGTTTCA
Source organism: Phainopepla nitens (assembly GCA_013400175.1). Lineage (NCBI taxonomy): Eukaryota > Metazoa > Chordata > Aves > Passeriformes > Bombycillidae > Phainopepla > Phainopepla nitens. The sequence continues at coordinate 279,944 of VXBQ01002338.1, forward strand.
GCCCAACACTGATCATAAGAGCGCACCACTGGTGGCTTGCTGCAGCACCATTCACCACCACTCTCTGGGCCTGGCCATCCAGCCAGTTCCGAACCCAGCAAAGAGTGCACCTGCCCAAGCCCTGGGCTACCAGTTTTTCCAGGAGAAGGCCATGGGAGACAGCACCAAAGGCTTTACTCTAGTCAGACAGGCTACATCCACAGCCTTTCCCTCATCCACCAGGGGCATCACCTGGTCACAAAAGGAGACCAAGTTGCTCAGGCAGAACCTGCCTTTCCTAAACCCCTGCTGGCTGGGTCTGATCCCCTGGCTGTCCTGCATGTGCTGTGTGACCACACTCAGCATGACCTGCTCCATAGGCTTGTTGGGCACCAATCTTGCATGTTATAAAAGCAGAACCAGATTCGACTCAGAATTTGCACAAGAGAGCTGATTAACTTCCATTTCAAAACTCAGGTGGCTTTTTGAATAAAAAAGTCCTACTTTCCTCCTACCCTACAGCCATATGGGGTTGCATAGCATAACCAGCTTCATCAGGAATTAGATCTAAAACTGGGTGGTTTAATAACTGCACTAGAGAGATCACTCAGGACTTTAAGCATATAGGTTTTTAATTTACCACCTAAAGTGCCCAAATATTCTTACTCTTTAAATTCTTCCCATATTTTCTGCTGGAAGAGATATTTGCCCTCATTTCCTGTTATTGTGCTTTATTAAAACAACTGTGCTATAACCCTGCTAACATCTGTGAAGGGTTATATTTACTGGTTGGTTCGGATTTTTTCTTAAATTTTGTGACAGTAAAAGTTATTTAAAAGTGCCAGGCATTAAGCCTAAGCAGTAGGGCATATCAGTATTAAGAAATTGAAAGGAGGGGATAAATTTTTATATTTAAAATAAATCTTTATATTTAAAATAATATTACGTTGATAAATACACAAATGCAGTAATGTGAGGAAAGCCAGTCCTATATAACTTGGCTCCAATTTGCTATATATGTTTTCACCTTCATAATGCTCCAGGCTGATACTAGCTGGTCAACTAGCAAGTTTGATTTGAGTTTAAATAAAGTAGGAGTTGATTATAATTAGAGAATGTCCACTACAGATTTTACATAGCTGCACAGTCCTTCGTGTTTAAAAAAGCACTGGCAGAGCCTTGCATTCCTCAGCAACTACTTATTAAGAGATGGACAAGCATCAAAACATGAAGCTTTTTCTTTTCAAAACACAGAACGTCCACCACAATAGACTAACATCATGTAAACACATCTTTTTCTCTTCATTTAAGATACAGACATTTAGAATAATAGGAATTACTTCTGTGACAAGGACAATCATTTCATTTCAAGAATTCCCAACTTACAGTCAACATGCTGAGATGAAGCAACACACTTCACATATATACAAGTTTGCCCTCAAAAAGAAAGGAAATTTGCTCAAAGGTGAAGTAGTAAAAATCTGTAAAATGGACAGTAACAGAAATGGTAGCAGACAATGGGCTCATTGTTTATAAATAGAAAAACATGATAGGAAATTAGGATGATTATTAAACAATAGAATATTAAGTAATCATATGGAGCCTCTGCTCCTGTAAATATTGTTCAAGATGCTGTTGGCCTGCTCTGCTGCCAAGGCACATTGCTGGCTCCCATGCAGCTAGACACCCCCAACCAGTAGGAATCCCAGGTACGTTTTAGTGGAACTGCTTCCCAGCCTGTAGGTCCCCAGAACTGTTGTTGGTAGTTCCTCTTTCCCAGGTGAAGGGCTTTGCTTTTACCCTTGCTGAATTTCATAAAGTTTCTGTTGGCCCATTCCCCCAGCTTGCCAAAGTTTCTCTGGACAGTAGCCCTGCTCTCAAGTATTTGATCTGAGACTCACATCATCCTCTCCACCCTCCCCCCAACCTGGTCTCACCTTTAAACTTGAACAAGAACACTTTTCATACCATACTTTATAAACACCTCTGTAAATAATGTTTCCCATTTTCATCCTATTCTGTGGAAATAATTACCCAAGCTATGAATCCCATGACTAAGCAAAATCTCAAGAAATCATCCATATCCCCCTTCCATCTTCTATCAGTAGCTTAAGTATGTTTAATTTTTCAAAGAGATGGGATTTTATGCACTAATCAAAGCTTTGTATCCAGCTTAAACCAACTCGAATATTACAACAAAAGAACCTGAAGTTACATGCCTCCTCTGACTGGCAGGATTTCTGCCATTCATGCCTACTATACAACACAATACCATTAATTGATGTCACAGTAGAAGAATTTTCCTCCCCTGGAGTCACATATTCTAGAGAGGCGAGCATTCAGGACAAATACCAAATTCAGTACCCAATTACATGCTCGTGGCAATAAAAATGGACAAGAACAAGAAAAATACAGCTATATTAATAATCAGAGTAGTACTCCAAACACAAATATTTCTCTGTAGTTCACACTCTCAACACTTCCCCATAACATGAGGTTAGAAGGGACAATGGATCAACCCTTTCTCATTGAGAGGAACTTGGGCAGAAATAACAATGTGTGGTGCATTGAGAGCAATAATGTGAGAAACAACAGGGGTTGAAGGATTAAAACCAGTTTGAATTTAGACAACAAAGAAACAGACAAAGATACCAAAACAATAGCTTTATATTTTTTTTAATATTTCTTAAAGCATTATTCAGTGATCCACTGTGCATGACTTAAATTCTTATTTCAGTGTGAAGCAAAGAATCTCATCAGGGAAGGTATTGTGATGTAGAATTCAACACAGCACTGTTAAGAGACACTGTCTATTCATCTCTGCCACCTGGTTTTGAATCCAATCTTACTTATGGCAACTAAAAGCTTCCTGAATTTAAAAGCTTTACAAACTTTCCCTAGTAGGGGAAAAATGTGCTTCTAAGAAGTACTAAGAGTAGGGAAACAATTTCCCTACCTACCTTCTTCTCTTCAAAAAAAGGAGAAAAAGATGCTACAAGATTCTTATACGCCCCTCTCTATTTTCTTAACAAAGAGTAGTTTCTACAGTGACTAAAAATCAGAAATTTATTGCAGGAGACACAAAACAGAAGGAACACACGGTCAAAGAAGGAAGCTACCTAAACTAAAGGAGAAAACACAAAGCATAAGAGCACTAATGACAGAAAAATTTAAGACATGAAAGGATGAGTGGGGGTTGCAATACCATGATAATTTGATAACAACTCAAAAGGGGCCATCTCTATTATGGGGAAAACAGGGAAACAAAAGAAGAAAAAAAGAATATGATACCACAAAAGGCAAAGCGAAGTTGATGTGGGAAATACAACACAATCAAAATCTGAGAAACAAGAACCAAGGAAAAAAAGACAACTTCCCACTCAATCAAAACAGTTGATTTGTCTCAAACTTCTATCAAGAGCAATGAATCAGCCACACCTCCGAACATCTTATCAACTGCCCTGCTACATTACCACCTGAAACCACCTAGGGGGAAAAAAGCACACACAAAACCACCCTGCACTAAAAAAGCAACCCATGCTAAAAACAAACACCAAAACCTAAACTTTCAGAAAATAATAAAAATGCTGAATGTTCCCTTAAAAGTTCATGTCCCCAAATAAATGCTTTGCACCTTTGTTACTGGGGTGCTCTACACAGAACAAGAAATAATATGACAAGTGGCTAAACATAATAAAGTTAAATTTTATAAGCAGAGTCGGGAGTATTACTATGTTTGTTATTTCCTCCTTTATGGCACATTGTTTCTTGGATGACTTCCCACCACAACATCCTCATGAACATTTAATACCTAGAATGACTTCTAAAATGTAAAGTAAGAGTTGTATCCTCAGCCACAGAGGACTTGTCAAAGGAAAATGTGGGGGACTGTTTGCGGTTCCCCCTGCCTCCAATATGCCAGCATTCTCTCCAAAAGTCTTCTCCTTTAAAGCACATTAATTTACTGAGCACAATTTACAGACATGGTAATATACTTATTGTTTAAAGGCAGAAAGAAAATAGTAAAATAGACTTACTTCCTTGAAATAGTCTAAAACGCCAAACCCCAAACAAGAGGGTAAATCAAACTAGAAAGAGGAGGCAAACTGGTAAACAGGCAGGTCCCCATATTCTCATCTGTATATAGGGGTCTAAATGACCCAGTCAGTACCAACAGAATTATCATTAACAATTACACAAAGAAACAGGTCAAGAAATCAAGTATTTTAACCCTATATAATGAGATTTATAAAGCCTAATTCAAATTACTTCAGTATGAGCCCTGTGCTTTTGTTACACCAAAAAAATCTCCAGCCTCCAAAATCACATTTACCCCTTTGAAACAGTGCATACATTTCACTGCTACTTCTTCAGAAGCATGAAGTGTTTGACTTTAGACATACAACTGGCACAGCTTAAATATTGTTCTCCCATACTTCTACTCTGGGTGTTTGCAAAATATAGTTCTCCCGACATGAAAAAAAGGAGCTGTTAATGCTATTTCCTACACAGGTGGAATTTTTCCAATTACTAGATGTCCATAACAGATGAGCACTGTGATGTCAAAAACCAGAGGGTTGCAGAAAAAAAAAAAAGAGTGAAGATGCTTGTGCTTATCCAAATTCTAAGTTACTTTTGACGATTTCCTCCCAAATTTTAAAAAAAAATAAACCTTTATGAATTGTATATTTATATGGTGCAACTCTGAGGAGTGGTCAACAAAACAACTCGTCAGTCTTTTTTCTTTGCCTCTATTTTCCACAAACAAGTGCTCAAATGTCTTTATGTAGGACTTCAAATTTAAAATTTGGTATATGTTAACATAAAAATGATGTTCAATATTTTTAATGTTAGTAAGATAGAAACTGGTTATATTTCTTCACCTGCCAACCCAAGTATTTTATTGAAGAAGAAAATTAATTAAAGTTAATTTATTATAAAAATAACAATGATTTGCTAAAATCTTCAAATCTGGGGAATGCAGTCACATAGTTCGTATTATTCAAAATCCACATAAGTAAAGAAACAAGGTAATTGCTATTTTATCCCCACATATCTGCTTCAAACTGAGTAATGGCTTGAGATTCTTTATTATTTCTAACGCCTTCATCTTATTACAATACTTTCCCTCAGAAAAAAGGCTGAAAATTAGGAAATAATTGCAAAATGTTATCAATAAAAGAAACGTCAGGAATTTTTCTGGGTAAATACAAATTATCATCATCTTAAAATAATGATACATGTCCAGTCCATAAAAGAAGATCACATATGCACTGCTTATCTGTATTACAGTTATTGACGGAAGTGAAGCAAAATTTTGGTTCACTGCTGTTGTCAGAAGTGGCTGATATTTAAGTCTTAAGAATAACGCATTTAAATTTCTTAGTACTATATAAAGCTATTTCTTTCAAATTTCTGAGCATCTCCAGTTTCTGCTGACATCAACATAACCAAAACACATTCAACAATGCATCGCAATTTTAGTTGCCTCATGTATTTAAACTTGGTAAAGTCTTAGGAAGTGCACATGCATGTAACAAATGCTTACAAACAGAAACAAATACATTAAAAAAATTAAAATAATACGAACAATTGAAACATTTAAATCTATTGCTTTTATTTTTCCTTTAAGAAATATATTTTCCCAACAAAAGATTAAGCTACCTCTCTTGAAATTAATCCTGCAGCCAGATATACTCCTTATAGCTATGTAATTTAAGGAACAATATTAAATCTTAACAGTAAATCACCTTCAATATTTTGCATGCCTTTGGGTATTGAATTTTACATCTGCAGCTAGGAAAAAAAAGACAACCGTCTTGCTATTACTCAGCAGGATACAGATTCCTTTTTGTAAGTGGAATTCCAGACATTCCGTCTGTTTCCCATAAAAGTAGAAAATACTTGGTCTTTAAGCAGATCACTAATATACATTTAGAGTGTAGGTAGAAATCACATCCAGACAAACAATATGGCATAGCAAAAAAGTTCTATTCCTTTATACAAAATTCATGCATATGAGCCATTGCTTAAACAACTATATGATTTACATACTAGAAGATTAATATTTCCTGACCAGTAAAGAGATGAAACAAAGTTTTTAAAACAAATTTTACAAAATGACTAAATATAAGAGACAGCTACCAAGATGGAAAAAAGGAATATCTATCCTTTTTTTCACTGACTCTTTTCACAGCCAGCCATCTCAAGGCGTAATAGCTACCTTGCAATGCCTCATCTGGTCATGCAAGAAACTCTTTTCACATGATTAGAGTTATGCATCTAATTTATTATGTGCACACAATGGGCACTTTCCTATTGTGAAAGCAAATCTCCGTGTTACTATGGTAAAAGCAGTAACTAGATATGCAAAGAATAAAATTTGCATGAGAAAATGACTCTGCACACAGCCTATGTGCACTATGCAGAGTTTACTGATGCCATAGCGTTTTGGAAATTTCACCCCGGTTTCGATGGCCTAACTTGGCAAGACAGCACCTAAGCAAGCACACACAACTGAATACACAAGTATAAATCTCATCTAACAATAATTTAAAAATCACATAGAAGTCAAACTTCACAGACAGCACTATGATAATATTTCTGTCCACCTTTTAGTGTAGCTGGAGGAATTTCATAGTTGTTATTGCCATAAAGAAAATGCAAAAAAGTATTCCACTTAGCAGAAAATTGTACTTTTATCCTAGAAGCATGCATTTTTGCTATGTTAAGAAATCTCTAAAATGGTCTACACATTTTGTTGAATTATTTTTAAAACCATCTCATAGGCATAGGCCACAATAATAAGTTCTGTCACTTTTCTGCCACTTGCATAATTTCCAGTAATGGAAATTACAGTCCTCATGCTAAATAAACACAAGAAAAAAATAAATTATAGATATTTATTTTAATTCACATTACAACATGGACCTGCAGGATCAGACCTTTATAGTATGAATTTAAGTAGTGAAGACAGATTGACAAGATCATAAATATTAAATATTAAAATTAGTATTAAATATTAAAATAAGTAGAACCTTCTTTTTGTACCTGAACAACCTTACGCATGTACACGTAATTATGACAAAGCCACACAATTTACCCCTTCACAGTAAATGCAAGTATATAATTAAAATATCTGTGAAACTTCACCACCATAGAAGCATCTAAATACACAAATACTGGCCACATATTTTAAACAGAACTATTATGTTGGTTCTGAAGAGGGAAAACAATTGAAAAGGAAAGTGAGGAGATGGTTATGTCTAGAAATATTATTAGATGTCTTTCATGTACGATATGAAAGAGAACTCAATAGTTTGTCTCTGAAGTAAGACACTTTGAAATCCAATATGAATTCTTGACGCTTAATCACCTTTACTTGTCACACTAACAAAACCCCACTTAGAGTAAGGTTTCCTACTTTATTAAAGATTATTGTGTAGGTATATGCCAATAAAGCATAATCATAATTAAAGGATGTCAAAAGCTGGAGGTAAGCTACTGACATTTTGGGCACCCTAAGCCAAACTATCACCCTGCTGATATAAACAATAATGCAAGAGTAACACATTTGTTATGTATATGCATGCACTCTGCTTTCACAGAAAATAAGCCCAAGACATTTCCTACTATTTCATTTTTTATATGAATGGTCCGGATAAATCTGTCAGAACGGAAAAATAAATACAGTAACTCAAGATGAAAACTATTTCTAATATTGACTATGTAGTAAAAGTATTAACAGTTCTTTGACAAACAGTCCTCTTTTTCCAACAAACCCAGTGACCTAAGTTTTAATTCTGAAAAAATGAAAAGACACAAAACAGATACTGTACTAAAGATGCCATTGATTGTGTTCTGTCTTGTACTGCAGTTTCAGTCTAAGTATTATATATGAAAGACTAGCTCCTTTTTCTTACTGCTTTGCACAACTTATGTATTACTAATCTTCAAACACTAAATACACCTTTTGACTTACCATAGTATTTTATTTTATTGATAACTTTACTAGTTAACAGAAGTAACTCACAAGCAAAGAAAAACAATGAAGTGGGAGAAGGACCTGGAGCACAAGTCCTACTTGGAGCAGCTGGGGGAGCTGGGCTTGTTTAGCCTGGAGAAGAGGAGGCTCAGGGAGGGACTTCATTGCTCCCAACAACTACCCACAAGAAGATTGCAGGCAGATGGACATTCTCCCATGTCATAAATGACGGGAGAGAGGAAATGGCCTCAAGTTGCACCACACAAGGATTAGATTGGATATCTCTTCACTAGCAGGTCACTGCCTGTGGTCAGTGACCACTCAACCATTTCACTGGCGGTCAGGCATTGGAACAGGCTGCCCAGAGAAGTGGTTGAGTCATCTTCCCCGGAGGTAGTTAACTGATGTGTAGGTGCAGCACTTCAGGGACGTGGTTTAGAGGTGGACTTGGCAGTGCTGGATTGGACTCAATGACATTTAAAATCTTTTCTAACCTAAATTATTCTATGCAAACATTCTCAGTCAAAACCATACTCTACATGGCAGAAAAACAATTTTTTAAAAATTTATTTCCATTTATTTCAGAACTATGTATCCAATAGTTTTTCTAGGTTAAGTGAAAATATTTGTGATGTTTAGATAAATGTTTTGAACAACTTGTACACTATCAGTTCACTACAGAAGTCTGAGATACAAGACCACTGTTTCTATTATCATTAGTTTCCTACTCCACAATTCTTTGTTAAGACTACTTTGCTCAAACACAAAAAATCTACAAAGAGGAAGAAGAGTAATGTTTTAAAGAAAATCAGTTCCATCTGGAATATTCTTTTTAAAATATGCATTCTGCTCTCTCTCACATTACAAAAACATAAAGAACATGGCTCTTGAACATTTATGATAAACACTGTTCCAAAAGCCATAAGTGTTTTGGCCCGTTAAAAAACTGCCTGTAGTTTACCTGTAAAGACTATTACGCATGTATTTTCATATCTAAATAAAACATTCAAAAGAAGCAATAATTCTGAATGACTAATTTACAGAGTTGTACAAAAGCCTAAGAAGCAGCACAGTATCAGGCTATTCTCCCTCCTTGCAGAGATAGTCAAGACAATATTATTTTAAAATCTATGCCACAGGTAATATATTCTGTTTCATTCACTCAAGATTTAGGACAGGAAATAAATGCTGAAGGAAATTACCACATAAATGACATTCCTTGTAACTAGATGGGTCTGAAAATGAAAGACTTCTTATTTTATCCAAGCTATAATACTCATCCTGTATTGAAAATATAGAATAACAGTATTCTGCTTAAAATGAAAGGACATCTGTCTACTTTCTAGTTTTTCAGAAGGCAAACTAGTAAAAATCAGTCTAACAGACTTTACAATTTTACTAAAGGCAATCATGAGCATAAATTATGACTACCTTAGCATAGAACCTTAAACTGACTTAAGATTTCAGCAGACTCCTTAAACATTTCAAGCACAAACTAAAACTGCATGAGGGGCTTTTTTTTTAATATGTTTTAGGCAACCTGACACCCATGCACAAATAGCATTCACAGAGAGCACATGAATGCACACGCAGGACTAAGTGGATTTCATTTAGTTGAATGTAGCCTTTCTTGCAGTGTACACTTGTTGATATAATATCAAGAGTTTCTAAAGTGACTGGTCTTGCAATGATTTAAGCACTTAGATGTATCTGATCTGAAAGAGATCCCATAGAATATAAATTAGCAGATTATTCAAGGGAAAAAAATCTTAATTACCCAGAGAAAAAAATTAATATCGTACTTATAAATTAACTTATACAAGTAAACTCCCTCTCTGAATTTACCTGACTCCTGCCTAACTGCATCTACAGTTAAAACCTTCAGAGTAGAGCAATTTGCATAAGCCACTTTGCTTTCCGAACACAGGCATTCTCTGAAGGATCTGGCAGTACACAGAATTTTGGGCAGAGTTGCCGTTTCTTAAGAAAAAGAAACTCAAAAGGCTGAAAGAGCACCAGTTCCCAAAATTATGATGTCAGTACTAAATTAAATAATTAAAAATATGCTCTATTTCTTTATTTGAAGACTGCAAGAATGATTCAGAGTACAGTCATACAATTTCACTTCAAATCAAGTGTACCTTTATTCTTTTTCCTTGTATTTTTTTGCAATAACAAGTACCAAAAAACGGAATGCTTTTCTTCAGAGCAAAAAGCATTTGCAATTTTCAGCTGTGGCCGAAACTGGCTGCTATGCAGATAAAGCAAACTCGTTGCAGGGGGCATTCATTTCCTGAAATTGTATTAATGATTAAGTAGATTGTACTTTAAATGTTCTCCTATAGAGAATGTTTAGCTAGTTCAAGCTGGACAAATTGTTAAAAATCACTAAATTCAAAATTTAGCTTGTTGTACCATAAATCCCTCAAAAATGGGATTTTTCAATCTTGCACATTATATTGTTTTTATACTATATTACTTTACTAGCTTTTACTCTCTTCTAAAACTTCTGTTAAAGACATTAGCAGTTTTGTTGTATCAAAGAGCTGAAAGCCATTCCCATCTTTACCTTGTTTAGTTTGTTTCCTTGTGTCTACATCACATTTGGACACCTTTAGAAGAAGAGTGTAGGCTTTATTCAGGCAGTTATTTTTCCCTTTTAGTGGAAAAAACAACCTACCTAGTAAGGCTTAATGATACATGGAGATTAATTAAAGACAACTTGACTGTTCTCTCTAGCTTTCACCAGAGCATAAACAATATTTCTGCATGAGATTCTGGTATCCTGTACCAAAACTACACATCAACACTACTTAATTTAACCTTATTTGAACTTGATATTTATTTGCAGTTAGCAAATCTGCACATCACCTGGCAGTTTAAAGTTTCAAATAAATAACTGAGGTAAACCACAGAAATGATTTTAAATTGAGAAGAACAAATTGAATTAGAAAGGGTTTGATGCATGCTGTGTTCCAAAAAACAAAATGAGAGAAAATTATAAATCAGGATTAAAACTGCACATTAAAATCTGTTGTCCTCACAGGACATTTTCTGTTATTTGCCTACTCAACAGAATTTATAAAAAAAAAATTCCACATTCAAAACTAAACATAAGAGGAAAAGCTGTGATCTACATTGGCCTGCTTAACATGGTTAGTCCACTCACATACTATGAAACTCAAAGACACTACAAATAATACCAAACAGAATACAAACAGGAAGACTGAAAGACAGTAGAGAAGGAAAAGCCAAAGAGTCAAGAGCTCCACCCAAATACACAATCCAGTATGTGGAGTTACTGTAATAGGTTCTACCAATGATACCTACATAAAAGAAGTATTTTACTTTTATTTAAAACCATTTTTTGTAATGAAATGATAAGTTGCAAATGAATAAGAGTGAAAGATGGAATTAAATTTTTCAACAAGCAATATTAAGTTTGACAGCACTTAAGCACATTTTTCCCCACAAAATAGTACTTCCCATGGGTTTTGGTTAAGTTTTGGGTTTGTTTTTTTGGGTTTTTTATCCTCCTCTGTGGGATTACTGGGAGGTCAACTGTGAAAGTACAAGTGAGATTTGGCCTAATCATTTTCTATCTGGCAAAAATCCAGATAATAAGTCATGAAGTACAATATAATTAGTAGCTTAGAATTGTTTTGTTGTATGTATTTGCTTATGAAGTAAACTCAACAGTTTATCAAACTGGAACTGTAACACATCTCTTTCCTTCCCATATTCTCAGCACTAGCTACTGTTCTTATCCACTGTTACCTGTGTTCTCAGAGGATATAGGTCAAGCACAGAAAACACTCTCATGAAGGCCTTACCAAACTAAGCATTTACTGAAAGGTCTGAGTATCAAAATCAAGTAGTAACTTCAACACAATATTAAAATAATTCTGCCCAAATAGATCTCTACAGTCAGTCATACTACTCTGTGACTTGTCAAAAGATTCTGTGGGATTATCCCAGGTCTTAATTGATGTAATCTTCTAAGAAACAGCAAACAGAAGAGCCCTAATGAAGGTAATTACATAGCAAGAATTAATAACAAGGCATAGAGTGGATACACATACAGAAAATGTGAGCTTCATTTAAGTGGTTTACCTACTACTATCTTCAGAAAAGGTTTACAAAAATGAAAAAAAAAAAATAGGATTCTTCAAAAGATAAAAAGTCATTTCATGTCATATACCATCTATCCAGTAGATTGGAGGTGCCTCTCCTTTAACTGTATCAAAATGTATTCAATACGCCCATAGAAAGTTACCCCAGTACTTAACCATACAAGGCCTTAATAATTCAAAATCAAGCTATTCAAATAAGAGTTAATTTTTATGTACCATCTTTGTTTCTAAAGGCCACTGAAATGCTGCATGAAACTACCTAAATTGTTAGTTAGAAAAATAAGTCAATCAGCAGTTGAGAAAAGCATACTGAAGGACCCGGGAAAAGAGGAAAAGGATCCCAACCAAACAACATACCAGAGCACAAAAAAAACCACCTTGCACCAGAGAGGAGTTGGAGTAGGAGTAATAAAATCACAGAGCTGGAATTGGTTCTGACACTAGTGTTTATTTCTACAATAGTTAAATACAATTCTGATATTTAAAGACTAAAATTCCTATTATTTCAGTTTTGTTTCACTGTTTACACTGCCAGTTGCACATCGAGAATGTAAATGGAAATCCATCTGCTCTACTTGAAGAAAATCAACAAAACAGGGAAAACAGTTTTTATTCCAAAAGGACTTGTAAATTGAGAAGATCGGATTTTTACTATCTTCTGAATGCAAAGATACTTCCTATAAATTTAATGACTTAAATGTCTTGCACATTATCCCTCAGAGGTGAAAAGCAAGCAAATTTTATTTTGCATCTTATTAAAAGATCAGAGGTTATCTCTAATGCAGCAGTTTTGTGGATTCACATTTTAATATAGAAAAAATAGTCTAATAAATCAAAATAATTAACTGTAGCCTAACACTGATGGCACAAGTTTCTGCTCTTGTTTTCCACGACACTGAATTTAAAAGAAGAATTTAAATCAAAAGATTGCAGTTCCATCATCAGCTTTGTCACTTGCCCATTGAAAACCTGGCCATGTTTTTTTGTGTCCACTACACCATTCATAACATACCCAGTTCTCTAAAATGCTTTGACTTCTGTAATGCAACACCCCCAAAAAAAAAAAAAATTATGTAATAGACTATTTTTCTTTTGAGGCTTTTATTTTCCAACACAATTTTTCTGATTTTAAAAGGCATCAGTTGCCCACATCATCTTTATTTTCTTTGCCCAGTCTTGACACATGCGGTTACTTATCACATGGAGAAAAATATCTGGTTTACCACTATCATCTGAGAAATCTGCATTTAGACTCTTGATTTAACAATTCCCAAAGCTTCCCAAATGAGCAGAATTAATTGTATTAGGGGGAAAAAAAAGCACCAAACAGAATAAAACAAAACCACTAATTTCAGCTTACTTTCCTAGATTTTCCATAGGAGCTTAATCCCATAAAATCCAAAGTAAAGCCTGTTAGATATAAAAGAAAAGTGCAAAGCTCCCCATTTAAGGACTAGTTACAACTCATTAAAGTAAGGACACATATAATTTGAAGCATTAGAATGCATGCTGAAATATAATTAGTGGCTATGAATCAAACCAGGATGGATTGAACTAATTCCTGGAATGCTATTATGGAGAGTACCTTGTGGAGAAAGAATGATCCTTCTGTTTGCACAGCAACTAAACAGCTTCAATTTACTTTCAAAATTGGCTCGAATTGGGATAAAGGTCCAGGATTTCAAAATGTGGCCTTCCAAATATAATCAGCCTGAATTATGCCTGTTTCACACTGTGATACTTGCAACCTGGTTACAGGCAGCAGGGATAAGGCTGCACTCAGCTTAATTTATATGGTAATTACCACACCACAGCCAGAATGGAGAGCATCTGCCAAAACTGAAGGCCTCAGAATAATAAAACTGACATGTGCTGTGATATTGTTGAAGTGCTGACTAAGAAACTTCTTTTATCTCCTCTTGAAGCTATAAAATAGTATTCGTGTTATTACTAGCAGGGAATTTTAACAGCCTTGCACTGACAGCAATTATGTAACACATGCACAAAACAATAGAGTTTCACATCACTTAATAAATCCTTGAGCTCTCTTAGCTCCAGATCTCTCGCTGGCTGGATTTTATGGTCTGGTAGTTCTATCCGACCTTCAGAACACTGAAGTATACAAACCACAAAAGCACTAGAAAATTATTAGAAACAACTGGCTTTTCTCCCTGTTACATCTATTTAATGAAGAGGGCATGATGTATAATGACGGAGGTTAATTAAAAGACTTGTCCGCTCACTTTACTCTGTAGCCAAACCTGTTATGAACCCCTGGTATAAAAACAAGCAAGACACAGATATTACTTCTCCTACTATGATCATCCTCTTATTAAGCAACATTTGCATTTAGAAAAAAAAAAATAAGGCAATTTCTTTAGCATGCAACAATAAAAGAGACTTCGTGAAACACGTGATTAACATAAGGAATCTAAATTTGCAGCTGATTTTCCTGCTAACATTACCAATTCTGTTTCCAATACTATGCTTTAGTTTTTTAGCTTTCACAAATTGCACCTGAAACTCCTAGTGACAGTACAAAAGTTTCATAAAAGAACTAAAACTTTTGTACTATAAACGTTTAAAAAGTAAACTGATAGATTAGGAAGTACATATAATTGAAAATAAAGAATACAAAGACAAGTTTAAAAGGCCATTTCTGTATTAGAACTTGTATTACAGGATAGGGTTCACACTTCCCCAATCAAGAAGTGTTTGACAGGTGGATCGATTAAAAGGGGAGAAACACTGTTACACCTTGAGGAAACTACACAATGACTGGAAGTCACTTGGTAATGAGACAGAGACTGAAAAACCAAATGAAAAGTACACATACAGCAATTTCAAACACTGAGAATTCAGTTTTTGTACCATTCAGGGGGAATGGCATTTGTTTGCCTAAAGACCGTTGCATGAATTCACTATGCAGCCTTAATTTATCTCCACACATCATACCTATAATATTTACAGGTTACAGTCTAAGTGTGAAATTAATAGAGAGTCTCAATAATGTATTCCTGATGACTGTTTCTAATCTTTCTCCAAAAATAAGTTCATACTCTCTACATTCTATACAGTTCTTACTTCTGTCTTTTCTGGAATTACCATAATTCAAGTTTATTATTGTTATATAGAAGTTCAGGTTAAAGATATGCCTTTCTGAGAAGGACTATCACCACACTATACCTGAAATTTCTCTCACAAATATAGGCTACAATGCCTTCCTTTGCATACAATACCAAAAAGGTTACCATTCTTTTGCTCCTTTACTAAATTAAAAAAATCCTAGCTGGTTATTGCTATCACTTGGAAGTCACCTCACTACTACTTTCTAGCTTCGCCTCTAAAAATACTAGCAATAAAAACACTTGTTGGTACTTATAATGGATTTTATTTCCTCAGTCAATTACCCCAAACAAAAAATAAATACCAGATGTTGTATGTGAATGACAATTCTAACCATAAACAACTCTATTTACTTTCCCAATTATACACGTATACCTGTTAAATATATAATAAATCAAAAAACTGTCACCGTGTGCTATATATTTATATGCAATTACACTGAGAAAGTAATCTACATGGCTTCAACAAAAAAGGCTTTGTAGACTGCTCCTCACAAACCAGAAGCTTCCAGCACACTCTTAATAGGCTTCTATTACATTTAAGCCAATAGCAGAGGACAGGCACAAAATGTTTGTTTCCTGCAGAATGAAGACTCCCTGCTGAGAGACACCGCTCTTCCTTGATATTGTTTTGAAGGAAGGCTTTGATTTACAGAAAGAAAAACAGCTAGAAAGAAAAAAAGAACTGCTACAACCACATGTTCATGTTTGTAGAAGCAGTTACTCAGTTTTAATCTTCTTTTCCATGAACGTCTCAAAAAGTGAAACTATTCAGAACATTTAGAGTTAAATACTCTTCTTAGCAACAAACACTGTTTAGTGCTCAACAAATATATTATACCACAGTATAATTACGTTTTGCATTGAGGCACTAGGGGAAGACAAATGCAATCAAAGGAAAAAAATACAGTTTTAAACAAAGAACATCAATAATCCAGGCAGAAAAGACTGTATAATATGAATAATAACTAGATTCCACAAGAGTGGAATAGGGAGCTCTCTGCATGTCAGAAAATTAAGACAACCACATAAGGGTGTTCAAAAAAAAAAAAAAGGGCAGTGACAGAGTACATAGAAAGGGAGATTATTAGTATGGAAGTGTGTTTAATTTTGACTGGGTTTTGCATTTTGCAAATATAACTAACTACAAAATTGTTTTACACTTTAAATTTTAATGAAGTGTGGGGGGGAGAGCCTATGAAGACAAAGGGCAAATACTCTTGAAGGAATAATTTAGAAATGTGAAACTTCTTCTACAGAAGGAATTCAAATAAACCTATTCACTCTTGAACATAACTGGTAGAATAGAAAAATAAAAATGGGTCACATTAAGAAGCATTTCTTACAAAGTCCAGTTAGTATCCTCTGTCTTCCAATGTCAACTTATTATAATGAGCTTTTTGGTACTACCTGAATAGTTGAAACTAAAGGTAACACCTATACAGAAAGCATTTCTCAATAAATAAGTAGTAGAGAACATAAAAAGTGGTTATTATCATGCAGTATTAGGTACCAGTGTGCACTTCTCAGTGTCTCTAAGCAGAACAGTGCCAAAATGAAGAAATAAGGAGGTGAATCACACAGAATATTCTGAGTTGGAAGGGGCCCACAAGGATGCTCAAGTCCAGCTCTGAAGTGAATGGCCTGTACAGGGATCGAACCCGCACCCTTGGTGTTATGAGCATCCTGCTCTAAGGGGAAATCAAACCCAAAACCAAACCAGACAACAGAAAAAAGACCCAAAAAGATGATCCTACAATCCTGCTTCTTTAGGAACTGGAGGATTGCATTAAAGGTTAGGATTTATCACAAAGTATGCGGCTGTGCTTCTTCCATGGACACAATCAATTTGTGTGATAACAATTACACTTGTCCGGCATAGTTACAAAAGCACATGTCCAGAAAGCAATTTCTAAGTCTCAGCCTAATTCCCCTTTTATGAGGGGAGACCTTGATGGCTAGGACATAAGTGAGTTTGAAAATTTTTCATCACAGCCCTGAAACAAACTACTAGGACAAAAAAAAAAAAAAATCATGGTGTTAGAAACCATTAATCTAGATCAATGATGAGACTGTCACCAGAAAAAGGAAGTTCCTAGTCCCCACACAACAACCTGCTCATGCATTTTGCATGAGAGATATAACCAGTGCTCAATATTCCACCCATCATCAGGCCAGAGAAATACCATCCTTTTAACCTATGCTGGTTTTCCCCCGAATACTTTGTTCCTGTAATAATATCATAATAGCACAATGGGAAAGATGATGTCCTTCCTCCTCTAAACTTCAGAAAAAGAATTAGGTAGGGTTAGGTCATTCTCTTGCCTGAAGCAAAATGGAGATATAGCTACTGAGATGAAATTGTTGAGGTTGAATGAAGTGGGAGCATATTCTGAGACAGGCTGTGCTTCTGAAAGAAAAGAGGCATAATTTTGATCATGGCTGATAACATGCTTTGTACCTATGGCTGCCTGGGTGTATTGGCACGCTCTGAGCATGTGTAACAAACAGAGGCCATAGACAAAGGATTGCTCAGTCCAGCATCAAGAAACAGACTTAAGCATGAGACAAGCCACGAGGTGCCCAACCCTGCCAAACTGGCAACCAGTACAAATATTCAGTAGCAGAAATGTCGGGCATTTACGTATTTTTTCCATCAAAAGCTTATATGCCCTTAGCTCCCAGGAGAGGGAATATTTTCAGTAGATTTTCTGGAAAGGGGACATCTCAGTCTCTTAAGTATTTTTTGATATTGACCTGTGCTGTGCGGCACAACTAAAAAATATGATGTATAATTAGACTATTTAGATATATGAGAAAAAACTTTTGAGGCTTTTCTCCAACCAACTCTGTTTGACTCTATAAACAGGATTACTCTGTTTCTGAAAATAAAATTACTACATTCATGCTAGTAATACTGCTGTTTTCATCTCAGGAAACAGTTTCTAGAAGCCAAAATTCCATCAGAAATACTTCAAGCTCTCAACTAAGCTTTGTCATAAAACTGTGATTATCAGATTTATCACAGTATGCTATCAGTTTGCTTTAAAACATTAAGTGCCGTTATCTTACCTATAAATTCAATGGCCTTTTTATATTCTTAGGAATCATACTGAAAATAACTGTTTACCACTACTGCCTTTCATAGGTGAAAATACTACATATATATAAAAAATGGCTTAATCTGAAATAGACAACTTGTTAACAGCAATATTACAAATATTTACAGAAGTCACATATAGCTAGGACATTTAAGAAGGTTTTGGCCTAAGGAACCCCATGTGGCTGTCAAATAGTTTGATGTAGTTTACAGGAGTACCTCCAACCTGTACATCTGCTATGTGCTTTATATCTTTCACTCCTAGAGATGCTGTATGATTACACTTCCATGCTGGCCTAGTAAGCTAAAGTGTCTCAAGAAAAAAAACAAAGCTCTACTACACAGTTTGTACATGCAGACATACAGACACACACAGGTATAAGATAAATTTACAGCAAATTTTCTACATCGACATTTATCACAGACTCAAAATCACACAGCCACCAACTATAAGACAGAGAGATGCATTTATATGCTCCTTATCAAAAGATTAAGATGCTAATACTCGCCCACAAAGGATAAACTACACCGAAGTACACATTGCAGAAGATTTCCTCCACAGCAGCCCTGTTGTTTTTCATTTCTGGTTTTGAATGGGACATCCAAGGGCAAAGAAGAAACAGCCTTCCCCAACAGCACTTGCAGAGAAACAGGGGCTTTTCCCTCACTTAGAGCACAGAGCACAAGCAGGCCAACAAAAATAACACTTCTTTGCTACACAGATTAAAGAACAGCTCTAACTTGCCCCAAGGAACAAGGAAGTCCTGCATTTGCCAGCAGAGATATGTGACAACAGGTAAACACCTTCTCCTTGCCTCAGAGGGACATGCACACTCCAGTGATGAAAATTTTACAGTGTCAGCACCTACTAACCAGAGGATTTTTAAGCATTGCTTCAATATTACCGCAGCTAGAAATAGTTATTGCATTGAAATGTGATGCTACATGTTGTACAAACAGGGAAGAGAAAGAGGAAATGAAAACCCAAATAAACCTATTAAGTATATCCATACAAAAAGCACATGTACACAGATTGTCAAGTACCCGGAAAATACCAAAACTCCACTGCTCAATACACTTGACTGTCTTTAGCCAGAAGGTTTCAGGCATGAGCAGAGCAATGAGCATTTGTTTAAAAATATAACCATTGGATGAAGGGCACCATCCTGCTTTGAAGCCATGTATTGATCTCAACCATGAACTAAAGATGACAGGCTGAAACAGGAGTTCAGAAGGAATGAAAAAGGGCATTAGAAGTAGATATGTGGAACTCAGGTTGGAGATGATGAGAGGGGTCAGGAGGCAGAAAAAAGAATGACATAGTAAAAAAAAGTAATAGGTAAATACAACAACACAGTTGAGATAAGAGAGGACAGCAGTGTGACAATGACAGACTGAAGAAATAGCACGAGAACAGAAGGAAGTCAGTTTGCATGGACTCTTTCACCATCTAAGAAAAAGCACATTTCCAACAATAATCTGTTTGATGGTGCTAAATGCCATTTATAAATAAACAAAATTAAGAAAGCAGTGCAGTTACACATAAGCCATGTTAGAGACACAAAATGGGAGGAAGTCAAACAATGACTAAGTAGCACTACATGAATTTAGAGATGGGTAGTAGTAGTCAAAGATACTTTGTTATTTTATGATGACAAACAGCACAATATAGCCAAGTTGTAGTCTTAACCGGAAATTACATTTTGGGAGTAGGAGGATCAGTACATTGAATTGACAGAAAATTTAATCATTCTTTCCTAGAAATCCATTATATTTAAAACCGGTCCCATTACATGTATCAAATTCCAGCAATGATTTCTCATATACAGCATCAACAAATAATTAATACTTATGATGCAACTGGCAATATTACTTATCACCATCACATGGATTCAGCTGAACTTAATAGGCATCTACATAAATATTATCTTAATTTTCCATATAAACTAGAAGCATCATTAAGAGTTTAACTGATAAATATTTTAACATAATTCAGTTTTTAAATTTTAATGGGTACAAAAATTATTTCATTTGATTGAATCTTAATGCAACATGTAGTTTTAAAATATTTTTATAAATGGTTTTAGCAGTCACTTCATTCTTATCCACAGTGAAAAAATAATCAATACACAGTAAATTTACTTAAATCATAAGTGAAATATTTACATTTTATCAATCTGCTATTAATCTTATTCCTCTCTTCTTGTGTGTAGTAGCTGCTAAATGAAGAAAATAAGATTTTCACACTGGTGTTTTCCCAGGTGGAAATGCTAGCACATTTCATTCTGAAACTACTCTGTACAATCACATAATTAGAATGAAGTCTTGTAAGACCTGAATAAACAAGATCTGTTTGAAGCTCAACAACCAACTTTAGCATCTGATAGATACTTGTTGAAGAAATAACAAAGAAAGTGGCATATCTCAACTTTATTTAGATAGGTTGTCCCTTTTCCCTTTATTTGGTGCAATGTGTCATGAAAATGTTTTATTAAACAATTTCTACTTTTATGGACAAGCATATGCTTATTTAGAAACCAGAAACCACATGATACCATAGGAATAAAAATAAAGATGTTTGTTATTTATCTGCTATAGTTGCCAATGACTACCAATGCACAGGGTAGTTAAAAACATGGCTGTGTTTCTGTTCAAAAGTGTTAATTGTTAATTTCTGGAGAGACTGTGATACAACAACGTATTACAGTATTGTCTAGTTGACAAATTACTTTCCAGGTATGTGGTAGGACTTCATGTTACTCTCTTCTGCCCTTTAAAAGGCAAAAAAGGAACTATATCAGGGGTCAGGAAGAAATTATTCCTCTTTTCTGGAAGGTGCCTAATACAGACTCAGGATCAGGTACACTGAACTCAATCAGTATCAGGGAAAAAACTGGAACAAGACTATGTGTAACAACAAACCCCATCATCACCCTGATGTAAGTGATGCAAGACCTTCTCCAGGACCAAACCATAATTAATTTTATCCTGAGATATCCCCACAGATAAACTTTATTTTGCATCACAAAGATAAAAAGTATGCTTTTTTGCAGTTAGCTCCTGCAGGTAATCAAACCTCATTGTCACATTTATTATTTTTGTTCTTCATTATCCTCACAACTGCTCACCTTCCTGCAAATTTCAGCTATTCCAATAACCAAATGTTTTCCTAATACTACTTGGTATTAAAAAAAAACCTTAATAATTAACAATCACACAATGCATTTGGCCACAAGATTACACAAACTTGTGAAAAAAAAAAGATTCCTAGAGGTATACAGACATCTGATAAATTTAAATTTAAGACTAGGGTAACTATATCTAGCTTCTGTTTTAAAAGCACTTACTAGAAGTAAGAGGACATCTTTTTTTCAGGTAGTTATCAGTATCTTGGTCATGCTGAGAGGTAATTGGCATTTATACTTATATGTGTGCATACATGCTATTACATGCATGTATATTCCATATGCATTTGAAGTATTTTTGATTTTATATATTTAACCACAACCCCAAAAGAGACACGTGTAGGTAGACTTTTGGCAGGAACTAATTAGCTTCCAGTGTAATACACTGGAAACCAACACAGGTATAGCCAGCAAAGGTGAAGCTCTCTTACATAATAGCTGGCTTTGACGTGAGTTTAAACCTACTGTCTGCCACGAAGAAATTCAACACATCAAACGTGCCACTGGATTATCACAAATGGCCAACAAGACAAAGCCACAGTTGAAAAATAACTGCATTTATTATTCTTTCTATATAAAATTCTTTCCATTAATGCCCAGCAACATGCATTTGGCAGCTGAACTGGGCATTTTTTGAAGCAGCAGTTAACAATGCAATCCACAAAACAAAGATAAGCTCAGTGGTTTCCAGGAAACTGAAAGATGAAAGAATGTGGAGAGAGTCAGACATGGTTTCAAATGAAGAACAAGTGAACTAAGGTCAAACTGAAACCTAAAAGAAATTCAGCAAGGGCCCAGATACCACAGTACAGATACATTTCAGTTGGATTGAAATTTTACAATGCATTTCAACAATGCACACAATACATTCTTTGGTATATTAATTCACTAGGGACAATTTTTTTCAAAGTAAAGGAGGAACTCAGATTCCAAAGCCCTTAGTTTCACTAATTCAAGTGTAATATTTACGCATTTATATCAAATGTAAATTAGATTAAAGTTTTATCTTCTGGCTTTGTTTTGCAAGTTTACTCCCAAATTTAGCCAAGACTATGAAGTCTTACAGCATATATGAGTTTAACTGTAGTGGAGGAATCCATAAATGTTATAATTTCAGAAGCCAGCACCTATTAAATAGCCTCCTCCAGAGATACGATTAATGTATTCATTCTCCTTGAAGAGAAGGTCATTACTATTATACACATAAATTTAAATAATCCATTTTACAGTAGAAAAAAAATACAGCATCCTACCATACACACCAAAAAAAGCTAATAGAGTTATCTTCATACCTACTGCAAGTAATATCCTAACACACAAAGCTAAATTCTGATAAATTAAACTATTCATCATTTCCACCTAGGAAGCACAAACAAAAAATACTTTGTCCAAGGGACTTTTCAAATTATATTTTAACATAAGCTCTTTCAGATACTAAATTTGCAAAATAATGTATTTTACAACTATCAAGTACAACCACGCATTTTTTATTCAGAAATAACACTCCTAACTGCTGGCAAATCACCTCCTCTACTCAGACCAGAGAATTTATTTATAATTTTACATAGCAAATTACAATGGTTTAGGAAAGAGTAAAGGAAAAATTGAAATGCAATGTGAATGTTAAAAACGAGGATTTTAAATACACAATTTTAAAGAAAGCTAGAAATATAACAATGCTAAAAGCTGCACAAATGGACTCTTGCCACAAGCGAGAGGGAAATCTCTCACAACCTGCATTTTATAAAGCAGAAATGACAACTTTATTACCAGTCAATGTATCCCCTAGAACCATGCCTAGGCATTCCTCCCCTGACATACAGTGAAGAGTGCCACCTATGGAATAACAACCAGTATTTCCAGAAATCATTAAATTATTCTGGAAATACGCAGTCTCTGCACTCCCTTCCTCAACCCAAACTTTCAGTTTAGTTTTTCATCATACAGTGTCTTGGCAGAGACCAGATTTGCTAAAATATTATCTTGGTATAGAAACAAGGTCCAAACAAAACTGCATATAAGTTACCTGATTTAAGAAAAAAAAAAATATTCAATTATGTGTGTTCCATTAAAAAGAAGAAAGCACTTTTTTTTAAGGCTGTTCTTTTATCACACAAGAAAGTGTAGCCTTTCTATATATTTAACTGTACTGTTAGAAGGAAAAAACCTATTTGCATTCAGAGCTAAAGACTTCTTCAGCTTCACTGACAACTGCAGTATCTCACAAAGGACCTACTACTCAGGTATTTCACATCCACATGCCATGATCTCAGTCATGCTACAGAGCAGGAACTGATCAGAAGACAGTGTGTCCCCCTAAAGAAGCCCTGACAGGTGCTGCATAGCAGGCAGCAGTGATAAACATTGGTGCAGGTGACATTCTGTATTTGTAAAAAGTGTAAATTAGCATTACAGTCTATCAATTCAGAGTTCTTAATACAGACAATCAATCAAAGAAAAATGGGTGGTATATTGCAAGAGTCTGCATGTAATGTGATACCAAACAAAACAGCTATAACCCAAACAAGACTTGGAACCGACCCATTTATACACAAAATATTTGAATGACTCAGCAGCCCACTGCATTTCCCAGGCCTGCTGTAGACTATTATACAATTCCCAGACACACTTCCTCAGATTGTGCTTGCCTCATGAGC
Organism: Phainopepla nitens; assembly: GCA_013400175.1. NCBI lineage: Eukaryota > Metazoa > Chordata > Aves > Passeriformes > Bombycillidae > Phainopepla > Phainopepla nitens. The sequence continues at coordinate 304,107 of VXBQ01002338.1, forward strand.
AAGGTCAGTAGTGACAAGAAGCGATATAAAGGTCATCGAGTAGAAAAATATGACAATATGCAGACTTACTTTATCTGATTACCCATCAACCTACTCAATACACTGAAGCTCACAGACTTCCCCTATTTATTTGTCTCCCTCTTTTAAATGTTTAATGTAACAGAATAGTGTATTAAAATGAAGTTCCACTATTGTTTTGGTACTGTGAATAAATAAGAATTAAATATGCTTCCTTATTGTAGTCCCACATACACAAGAGAACAGCCTCTAAAACAATCACTGTTTCCTTGTCCCAAGTCTTTGTTCCCACACTTCATATATACTCCAGCACTGCCAGAATAAACCTTGCTTATGTAGAGTGGCAGGTGCTTTTGCAACTATAGCAACGGTGCTATAAGTAATTGGGATTATATCACTGTGGTTATGTTGCCACCTGAATCACAAAGCTTTTGATCTGCACTGGAGATACCTTTTTGAGGGTGATAAAAAGAAAGTGTTGTTCCTGTTATCTAACTCTGATTGTTGTGGAGAGTAAGCCTACTGCTGAATAAACACCTTCAAGAGAAAAAGGTAGGCTAGATGGATTTTGGTCTGTCACAACAAACTGAAATATTTATGTTTTTCTTACTGAGTGAAAAACTTTAAAATCAGTACACAAGAAGTACACAAATTTCTACAACACATAAGACATAAAAATGCTATTTTTCTTTCAAGGTAGTGGTAATAAAAAAAGATTACCACAATGACTTAGCATACGCAACATTCCCATCAGACCTGGTCTTTCAAAGAACACTGCAGTACGTGAGCCATTAAAAAATCCTTTTTGGATGTATTTATGTATTATTGTTCATGCTATGCCTCTCTGGGGAAGAAGAGAGGGGGAACAATGTTTTGACTTTGAAAGATCCTGTATTAAAGGTAAGTATGCATTACAACTGAGGAAAAAAAGATTTCTCAGATTAAGAATAATTATTTGAGACCTTTGCCTGCGTATTTCTTTGGGGATTCCTTCAGAACTTTACATAAGGTTAAAAAAAACTTGATTTTATGTTAAGACATGGAACGATAAACTCCAGTGTTCCCTGACTGAGGGAAGAAAAATACAACAAAAATAGGAAACTTACAAGACTTTTCACTAGGGATTCCAGCTCATAATCTATTTCTTTCAGACGATACTGTTGATCACGTTTTTCCTTATTGTCCCGCAGAGCCTTTTCACCTGGAACTGTTTCTGGGCTTCTGTTTGCATAAACCAGAGACTCCTGAGAAAATAATTGATAGATATTAACCACATAACTTTATATAGCTTCATAGACAGATGAGGGTTCTTGTGATTTCTACTAAGAAAATAGTGAAATGCTTAGAGTAACACATCAGTGTCATATTCTGCAAATACATAGTTTTCACTATGTATATTTTCAAATACAATAGCTAAATATCAGGCAAGACATATTTCTGCTGTCAGTATGTCCTCACACAGGACACTAACTGAATTAACAGCAGACTCTCAACTGTCACAAGCATCAGTCTCTTATCTAAAAACTTTCACACCCTTCCCCAAATGATGGCAGGCTCAAAGGCTGACCCTGAAGATGGTGGCAAGCATCAGCAGTTTATTAAAGCCTTCTGCCTTTTCTCTGCTACAATCCCACAAGCAGCAACACAGACTCCCCTTGCAGCACAACCTGCTAGCATCAACAACACTGCTCTCCTCCTAACTCTTTATACCCTTTTCCCTTCCATGCATTACACCTGTGTGCCCTGTTACTCTTTTGTGATTGGTCAGGACCCATCAGCATTCCACTCTTCTTCTCCTCTAATGCTGTTCACCTGTGTTACACAGCTGCACCCCATTGGGGTGAGGCTCAGACACACCTCCATTCCTGATCTTCCACAATCTGTTCTTCCACATATTTCAATAAAAGAATTCTTACCCTTTGCATTTTAAGAAGAATTTCTTAGTTTCCAGATCTAACACTTGGATGCTTAATTTCTACTACAACAATAAAAGCCCTCTGAGAATAGGGGTGACTGAACGACTGGTTCAAAGTTGGCTCCTATTAACCATACTGGGATCAGAACTAAACCAGAAGGAAAAGGAAAAACTGAGTCAAAGTGACAACAGCTTTTATTTACCAGGTATCATGGTAAATAAGGAATAACCCTCTCTCTGTAAGTTGGACTTAGTTGCCCAACCTTTATTAGAGATTTGGGTTACACAGTCTCACATCCTTCAATAGTTTTGGACTAGATTCTGAAGTTTGTATCAGTCACAATGACAAGTATTGACAAAATTGCAAAGTTATGTTGTAATTGGGGAAAAAAACTGAGCTTTCTCTTGCAAACCAAAAATTCTGTAGAAAAATCCAATAGTGGCAGAGGTAAAAAAGCCTAAGCAAAAAACCTTCCCCTATCTTGATAATCAATTCAACCCAAAGGGACATGAGCAGCCATAGAATAAAAAATACTCTATTCATTCTTACTTTCAGAAGCAGCTCAAGAAATTTTAACAGACACACAAGGAAAATAATTCCAAGTAGCATGCCTAATCGGAAAGAAAAACGACCTTCACAATTCAACATTCAACAGTAAATTCCTCAGCTACAATATACAAAAAACTGTACCTGTAAACAACTTTCTAAGCATCAAGCAAATCTATGAGCTCTGACATTTAAATAAAACTGCTGGTTGCCTGAAAATAAATTTATTTTAATACAGTAAAAATTCTGAATATATATTTACAATCAGTAATAACTGGCAGTACCACAATGACCATAAATTTTCCTGTAACAGACAATCATATTTTCTGCTTCATTCTGTATTGCTTTTGAAACTATTCATAATAATCTATTTGATATTTGACCACTCTCGAGCATTCAGCTGCTGTTTTCTCATAAGTAATTCTTACAGCCTCACTTCTCTCATCCCTGAATAGTAACTGATAGAAACTCACACAATATGAGTAAAGTCAAGGCTTTTGCCCACTTACTAATTTTTTAACATTCTTCTCAAGATATCATGAAATAAATGTATAAAGTATTATATCAAGGAAAATATTTTATTGTCAATGTTTTGCATACTTCAGAATATGTTATGTTTCAATTATATAGCACATGTACATAGTAGGAGTCCATTTCAGATTACTTCGTCTTTCATATTTTTAGATATTTTTAGTAAAAAATAAAACTGTTAAATACCTTATATAACAGAAAATACAAATACTTAGCAAAAGCCAAACCTGTAACAAACATAATGCCAAAGAGAAATATGCAGTATTTGAAATATCTATAATTATTTATTGTGCTCCTTTTTCTCCAAATTTTATAAATAAATAATAACAAAATCCCACCTAATGAGGTATATTAGTGTCATATAATCATCTTGAGGCATAACACTGGCTGATCGGTTTATTAACCTGCTTCTAATGTGCTCTGAAACAGGTATCATCTGTGAAATTCATCTGGTTTGGTGAAGCAAAGGTTTAGAGCACAGGCTATCAAGGAGTTCATTAATTGAAAAATTAGTGTATATTCTGAATTTTGAGTATTTATTTAAACTGTTAAATGTAGTCCACTTCTAGAATAGAAAAAGGGAATACTTTCCTGATAATAAACTCCAATCAGTTATGAAAGAACTCCTCATGGTAATATATATTAATTATCTTTTAAGACAACCAAGCCTACAGATATTACTGTTTCTTTTAATATCATCTTATTTTGCTTTAGTTTTCAGGTAGTTTTCCAGTTTTTCAAGCTGGTAACTGTACTCATCACACACAGTCTTACACTTCATATTCTTCAGCCTATCATTTTCCTGTTTCTTTCAGGATTACATTCAACTTAGTTTATTATTTCCCAAAAATATTAAGTAAGAAAGAAACATTTTTAAATATTTAGTTAATTTGGCACCAGAGCAAAGAAACATTTCAGAGAGAAATGCAGTTCTGATGAGAAACATTTCCATGTAAATGAGAATGTTAGTCATGGAAAAGCATTCTTAATCCAGTTGGACTCCTTGCACAAAAAGATGAACATGTCTGCTCCTCTGTTACAGCTCAGCTATGGTATTGCAGATAATTAAAGGCCATTATTAAAGATTTCAGTGAGAGAATAGTTCCTGGATCCTGTCAAAAGTATCCATCAGTGACAAAAAGGACATCTCCCACGGAGGCAACAGTGATTAAGTGTCTGCATTTTGAAAGCTATATCTAACACAATTCTTGGAAGAATGTGCAGCTTCATAACATGCAACTCCAAGCTAATTATAAATTAAAATCATAGAACTACAAGGTCTAAATACATGCTGGAACTCAAAGGCAAATGCTTTTCACTAATGAATGGTGAAAAGGAATTAGCTACCTCTTTTTGGTTGTTAGGTTTAATATTACTCAAAAAAGATAATATGTTACTCTTTAATTAGCACACACCTAAATGCATGTTTCTATTCAAATACTTCTGGGCTATTACCTGAAAGGGAACAACAACAATAACCTGGACAAACATTTCCAAACAGAGTGTTCATTATCACAAGCAAGTCACATTAACTGCAAGCTGATGTCTTGCAACACTGAACACAAGATCAGGCAATCATTGGCAAGCTCAGGGTAACAACTGTATTTGTTACCTGATTACCAACAAGGGGGAGGTGCCTTTTCACACATTAGATTCCAGCTGGTGAATGATCAACAGCAAAATGTGAGTCCTCTGGAACTGAGCTACAGAAAATACCGCTAGAGGTAAAACAAAACCTCACATTCAGAAAGAATCCAATAAAAAATGACATTAAAGTGCCCTTACAAAAGGAGAAAGAAACAAACCCACTGGTATTTTAGCCTTTCAAAGAGATGTTTCTCATACACTGGTAACTGAAAACAGTTTTGCAAATGAACATTTTTACAGATGTTCTCTGATATATCAGTTCTGGCCATAAAATGAAAATATTACAGAAGTAGATAAGCTTTTGCAAATAAATGCAAAATAAGAATCAGGTTTTTTTCATTTTAAACCCCATTATAGTAGAGGCAACAGTACCAGGGCATGGGATAAATTGGAGTCTTCTAAGTACAAAATTCAAATAATCATTTCTCAAGGCTGAGACCTTGATTCTTAATCTTAAAATCTCAATATTGCTGGCAAGGCAAAAAGACAAAAGCCATTAAAAACAAGGGACATAAAATTTCAACCTATCTTCTGCAGTTTTTTAACACTGCTTATCACTCATTGCCTTATCCTTCAGATCATAAGTGAACAGGCACTTTTGGTATCCTGAGATAAGAAGAAAAAAACCTAATTCTAATTCCCAAAGGTAAACTCTCATGGATTATTTGTTTCTATGCTGAAAAAACCATTCTGGTGCAGTTAAAAATGTATGAGTTACCACTTTCTAAACACAAAGTATCTTGCAAGTGTGGAATCACCAACTGTTAGAAACAAGAATTCTCAAATTAAATATGACTCAAAATAGCAACAAATCATTTTTCCACTGTTTTCCATAGCTAAAATTTCTCACTTCATTCCTTAACACATAGACTTTATGAATAAACAGAGGATCCTAAAGAAAAATGCAGAAGATAGAAATACACACATGTGGTATTGATCTCAACACACTCTTCAAATAAAATATCTGCAGATGAGCTCTGATATGTAACCTACCTGATATATCTGGCTTGGACATTTTGAGCTGGAGCTGGAAGGAGCAGGAAGCTCTCTGTCAGATAGTAGTTGAAGTTTATTGTCTATCTCATTCAGGAGATGAAATTGCATCGGTTCAGGCGTGTAGCCTTCTCCTGGTGCCTGCCAGACAGATACATTCTCCTGGTGGAAGTACAGAAAATACTTCAGCCTCATTCACAAAGGAAAGAGACTTTAAGAGCAGTTGCATATCAAGTGTATTTATTTTTCAGATAAACCATATTTAATACGAAAATGTAGATTTTCATCTATCTCAGTATGCAGCTAAAATCTCCCAAATATTCCTATCCCTAGCACACTCAAGAGCAGCTATGGACAGAACAAGCAGAGACATTCATATATTCATCGCTTTTGAATATAACCAAGGAGCAACTTAAATGGACAACCACTGTTCGTCTGATAAAGGAGTCAAAAAGTGAGAAAGTCTGACCAAAACTTGGCTTGAAATGAAACTGCAGGGGTTGATACTATGGCAGAAACCACCTGGAGCCAAATCTCAAATGGAAGGTATGAGATGTAATGTGACGCTTGCAAGGTACCACCAAAGAAGAAAACAAGACATTCATAGGAAATCAAGGGAATTGCTCTGAGGTCAGTAGCTGCCATCCTTCTAGAGCCCCTATGTGTTATCACAGAAACTCTGGGAGAGATAGAAAGCAGAGAGTTCTTGTCGTGATCATCATTTACATGATTTTTTCCTCTAGATAACACTTAACACCTGAATAACACACATGAATATATACTCCTACTACATACAGTTGCATATTATGAGTGAGCTAGGCCAGTTAACCCAAGCAAATGAGCTCACACTCACAGACAGATGCAGGCTCTCCACAGCAAATTGTCACTCTCTGCGTCACACTCAGGGAAGCAAGTCTGCAAAACCCCCATTCAGTGGGTGTCAGAGTAGCAGATTACATCTCTGTCCTGACCACAATGAAACAGTAGATAGGACCTTCCAAGAGCAAGGATGTGTAGAAGGACATGAGTGTGTTGCTGGTTTCCTTTCTTTTTCCTACCAGAATAGGACCAGCACCTTGCCCTAAGACTCTAACACCTGTCTTGCAAGAAATTAATGTTCACTATTTGTTTCCAGCTTCCAGATTAGTCCTCTGGCTATTCAAGCAGTTGCATCTATACAAGAGAAGGAAATATCAGCTTCTTATTAAAATGAATAAATGACCTCACTGTTATAAGGTCATCCATGGTTCATCCCCATTCCCCTAACACACACTAGTTGCAAAAAGAAAAAAAGGATACCCCAAACACCTGTCACAAATTATCTTCATAATAAATGCAAACAAAAAAAAAGAGAAAAAAAAAAGAATTGAGTCATTCTTTTTGTGAAACAAAATCAGTTCTAATGCTTTCTCATACAAATATGATGAGACACAGCTAATGAGCCTGACCAGACCTGATCTGACTCCAAAACAGCTACTCACAAATGTCTTAGATGCTTGCCAGCTTTGTGGAAACATCTGTTCAGGTGAGACAGTGACCACCAAAACATAAGTATCCAGCATGGTACTAATTTGTGTCATGTTACCTACTCCCTAAACAGAGAATGAAGATCACAGTGCAAAAACACAGAAATTACTCTGCAGGAGTGTGGTAAATTGTAACTGGGCTCATTAGTTACAGCTCTCTGTCTGTATGCCATACTCCAAATATCCAAATTACCCCACTAGTCATTTTACTCCAGGGTGAAACAGACTCACACATTCTCTTTTGTATTTTCAAGATAGCTTTGCTTGGAAAATAAGCTTCTGTCCTGTCAATGTTTCCTGTGTGTTAACTCAGAACAATACTTTTATAACAGCACAGTCAGTGCTTTCTGTGGAACATCTGAAACAAATTATACCCCTGCAGCTTCAGCTCTGACAATTAGACAGCATGAATATGTGTATTTCTAAAATATTTTAAACACTCATAAAACATTCTTTCAAAAAGTGAGAAGTGCTGTTTGGATATTTGGCATATATAGTCAAATGAAGTTACCTAATCCACACTACACTATACAGAGGAATTCATACAGCATAACCAGATCTGCCTTGATTGACAGCCTCCAAAACATTACTTCAGCCAATGTGATTGCAACAGCTTTTTAAAAGTCAGAATAAAATAAGATGAAAGAGGCCATCAGGTAGATAGTCACCTGGGCCAGTTTGAAGTGGTCTAGATTACTCATTAGCTGATAATTTCCTCGTGATTTTTGTTACGAAGTAGCCACAGGAAATGCGTCACCGATCATAAAATTCAAATGTGGGAGAGGAAGAATCCATCACTAGACTAGACAGGTCTAGGTAACTATTATCCTTTCTTTTATTCTACTTTGATAGGAGAGTTAGGAGATTTTTTCTTTAAAGAAATGATCTAGTACAGACTAGAGTAACCTACAAACTACCATTCTTGTCCGTGGTATCTATGACATCCAGCAACACACATGTCCTGTGAGATGATCTACTTCATATCTAATATTAACAGTAAAATCTCTATAAATACATGACAATATGATAGTCACGTGTAACAAATACAAAATGTGGACAAATGTTACACTTTTCTATTGCCTTGACGCCTTGAGAACTGATGCCAAAAAAAGTTCCTGTTGTTAGTTGGAATTTGCATTAGCTACTCTGCATAAATGTCTCTAAATTCCATGACAGACACTAGCTTAAAGAGAAAGAAAACCTAGTAACTACACATTTTGAGAGAACACTTTTGCAATCAGCAAAATAAATTATTAAGAAAAAGCCACTATTCCCTAGGTCAGACAGCTGTGTTTACTAAGAGAAGGTTGTTTAAAACATCTTCTAATCTTTAAATGATGACATTTATCAAACTGATAAATCATCTCCTAGAAACAGTGATTGATGGGACGATCAAATACTCTTTGTTATTGTCCATGAAGATAATTTTTACTCACTTCAGCTCCTGCTATTCACTGAAGTTTGCAGACTGTACACTGTTTAACAATATTATGTTAAAGCACAGATGTCTAATGCTTAAGCAGGCTTTATATGCCTCTAAGACAGACTGAGTTGGAAGCCACAGAAAGATGTCACATTATCTTTCTAAATGGATACACAAGCTTCATAAATGTGTATTTCCACAACTGCTGCATTTTGAAGTCCATATATCAGTTGCCAAAAAACTTGTTGGGAGTTTTTTGCGAGTAGTTACTGGCCTTTCTCCCTGAGACTACAGCACTAACCACTCAGATTGATACTCCACAACTTCACATTTTATGCAAAAAAAAAAAGTTTATTTTCTCTAAGTGTAGTTCTGAGGTTCCTTCCTCCTGTGCCTAACTTTTCTTTTAGGTTCTACTGTTAGTAAAATTAACAAAGAAAGCAATGAGAATTCATTTTCGGACACAAACCCAACAGGATTTCTCCATCTTTTCTCGCATATCTTAGTAGGGTACTTCATGATAGGACTAAGTTCAAACTTTAGATTTACTGTAAAAATAAGCCAAATACAACAGAACAGTACAGATTACATTTGTTATACCTCAAGATCTTGCAATTCATTTCCATCTTCTGTATCTTTCAATAGTTCAGTTAGCCTTTTCCTTTCTCCCTCAAGCATAACAAATTGGTTTCCTGAATCCTTTGCTAGCTGAAATATTTACGAAAAGAAAAAAAAACATACTTTAGAACTCCACTAACTCAAACACCTCCAAAACAAAGTTTTTAAACTCTATGAAATTAAGAGCCAAATCTTATTTATTTCCATAATACAAATTATCAATGTGACAGATAAATATAGCAGCCTACATATAAGAAATTTATAATCTTATTTTAGTCTTTGACATAGTAGCGAGGCAAATACTTTTCAATGGATGAAAAATCATGATACCTACTAGGTCCTCACAGAAAAAAAGTAAAGCAGGAAAATCAATGGATGTATTTTCTGACAAAGGGTGGTCCCATCCCAGGCTACACATGACCAACCTGTATATCTATCCCTTATTCATGCATCAGGACATCATCCTTTAACTTAGCAATAAATAAATTTTTCAAAAAGTCTTAGGCTATTGCCCTTAAAAAAAGGCTATGTCCAGGCATAAAGACAACAATTCAGTTTCCATTATTCTTTATCAAATGCATAGAACCAATATTATCCTAACCAATACGAGCATCCAAGTTGAGAACTGCTAACACAGTACTCTGCCATAAATAGCAGTTTTAACAGAAAGGTATTTTTTTTCATTTATGCCTAATTAACTTCAAAAGTTCCTGATTTTAAAAGAAAACTGTCTTCAAAAGTACTTACAGACTAATTTCTAGCTAACATTTTAAAAAATTGTACTGATTTTATGCTTTAATGCTTACCTCAATGTTCTTTTTAATGAAATGCTGGCTGGTTTTATTTTTGCTATGTGTTTTTTCTGCTGTTTTTTCTGTTTCTAAGTCACTTGGATAATCTGATGTTTGAGGAAGAAAAGTTGCTACATTATAATCATTCCTATTCTGATTCAACAAGAACTGTAATAACACCAATCCCATTCAAACTTTTAGCAAACATATAGAGTCAATAGACAAACTTTTTGTATTATGTTTTCATTATTTATGTAAATAATATTGTTATATTTAAAACATACTATTGCCAAAATCAACTATCATTTTCAACTATTTATTATATGAGATCACTCAGTGTTACAAAGGCTAAAATACTTTGGGATTTCTGACCTCAAAAATGTTAAACATGGTGGCCTTAAAAGCCACAGCATTCCTTCAAACCCCATCATCGTTGCAGTTTTCTCATCATTACAAAACCAGACAATAATTTTTTTGAAAACCACAGAAGTATCTGGAGACATATCAAGTACATTTTTCTAAATAAAACAGCTGAAAAACAGATGATATAGTTGATATTATTATAACACAGCTTATAAAACAAATTTTGTTAAAAAATAAAACTCATCATAGAGCTGTAAATCTATTAAACAGACACATGATATTCTAATAACAATGGGTTTCTATCCATGACCAAAAAAAAGGGCATGATTCTGTTTTTCAGAGACTTTTACCATGCTTAAAATAACAATTCCTTTACGAACAGCAAATATTTGTCACATTAAATAACAGGTCTAAGTAAATACAATCAACTTCTAAATCTCAAGAACTACTCCAAAAGCAGGCATGGTACTTTTTGCTTTTCTGGAAAGCAGAAATTTGAAAAATGGGTGGGTTATTTCACCACAAAAAAAAAAAAAAAAAAAAAGAATTTGACTTGTTAGATAATAGAAGACAGGCTATATAGAAATAACTCTTTTTCAGAGTGAACAGAATGAAAGCAAACTCCCAAAGATATGAAATAAATTCTATGCATCCTGTACACACAAACCATGAAGGACTGAGGTGTTGGATCTGACCAAGAAATCCTCTCACAGTTCAAATGCACAACTGTTTTCTCCTACGCTTTCTTTACCACTACCAGGCAACATCTTAAATATGTCAAGGAACTGGATCATATAGAAATTTAACAATCAATATAAATATGACAAGTTGCATCCTGAAATGAGCAGAATACACCAAACACCAATATAACACCCAAGACATACATTATTTTTAAGCTATATCATTCACTTGACTGTAGAATAGCATTTTTGAGAGGGAGCTATCATACAGAACATCTCAGAACATTCAAGTAAAAAAAGGACAGACATGGATCACTGAGACAAAAAATGCACTGAAACTGCCATGGGTAATTAAAAGAGAGATTGCAGCTAAACAAATTTTGCATGTGCATTTTGGTAGATTTGGCACATATTTCAGTCTTGATGAGACTGATGAAGTAATTGCATAAAACAAGTGTGTACATTCCTCTTCACAAGCTCCTCCTGTTCAGGGTCTGCCTTTATGACAACTGTGACACAGAAATCCAAAAGCAACCAAAACAGTAAGTCTTAGCTTTTCAGACACCACATCAAAAGCCTCCAGCAGAAATAATAAAAGTCATTTAAAACAATATATTGCTCACAAGCTGTAAATGACTTAATGCATTCCCAAAGCAGGAACATGCAGAACATCTCAAAATAGTGCAAGTGATAACAACTCCCAACCATGCCTGTACTGGAAGCTCCAGAAGTCAGGGCTGGTCTGAATACTGGTAATGAAACCTGTCATTGTTATTCAAGGGCACTCCAGCACAACTCAAATTCTGAAAAAGGAAGCTGAGGGTCAAGCTTTATTTTAAGGGAGGAATGAAAACACATGGTAGAAAGACAGAGAAATTAAAAGCTCCAGCCCACAAAGTTAAGGTCACATATTGGGGAACTAAGACAAGTGATGAAACTATAAAAGAGCTGAATTCCATGTTTAAAAATTAAAACATGCAGTCACATTCTATAAACTGCAGAGATTTGCTGCCATCCATGCTTCAGCCTTAAGGAATGCCCTTATGTCTTTGTCATCTTAGCCAGTCACTAGAAAGATAGATTCCTTCTGTTTACATAGAAGGGTAGTTGACAAAGCAATAAACAATTGCAGCTGGTAGCAATGGCAGTTGAAGCTATTATTCTTATATCACAACACATGTGAAAAGTTACTAACCACACAAATTGGAATTTCAAACAGGGAATGAACAGAGCCATACAAGCACAACCATTTATTTTGATATGTTGGACACACTACACCACTAACAGCATTTGAAATGTCTATACAGTGCATGATAACACATGGTCTCTAAAAGAATCAACAGGTATTTGAGTTTTGCAAGAAAATACTTATTTCATAAAAAGCAATGCAGACTTTAAAATAATCAGCATAGCAAAATATAAAATAAGTTGTCTGAAGATTGATGTTTGACACAAATCCATACAATTTCTGCTGAAAACAAAAAAAAAATACAGAACAGTTTCAGTTAGATTCAGCACCACTTGTCATTTCTAGATGGTTTCTTGAACACAAGCCTATAAATAAAAGCTACAATACCTTAGAGTAATAGCAAAGATAAGTTTTTAAAGAATTGCCATGAAGAATCAATGATACATTTTACAGTATATCAGTTACACACCTCTTCCTTTTGAAATGAAAAAAATGGTTTTATAAATCCAAAAGTAAACGCTTTCTTAACATGCTGAGTAAAATGTTTTCGGTACGTCACAAAGCTGCTCTCTTCTTTCATTTGCAAAAAAAGTAAGAACTGTCACTGTTCCAGTAAGTAACCTTACATTTTCCTATTTCACTGTCCTTGCCACAAAGGCTGAGTCTTCATTACCCAACCATTGTACATGTTGTTTTGTCATTTCTAAAAATTGAAACTCTAACATTAATAGAGCTTACCCTGGTTTTCTTGGGCTTTATGGCAATCATCTTCAGAATTCATGTGTGTGTGAAATACTGAAGTACATACTTCATCTTCTTCAGCATGGGAGGGATCTGTAAGGAATATTTTGCAGTATTTAATTGGAATGTAATAAAAATAAATATAAAATGTAATATGAAATTAAATGAATATGAATTGTAAATAAAAAGAAGATCTAGCATCATGTGTATCATACTATAAGACCTCACACTTGGAAAGTAAAGAAATTCACTTGGATAAACGACATAAGCACCATACCTCTTAAGAAATAAAGAAGGGAGAAAGTGTAAAGTGTGAGTCATAGGTATGCTGTTTCCTATGGCTGTGTTCTTGTTTTTAACAGCTACTGCCCATAGAAGATAATTCATCACATTCTCAAAGATATAGCCCAAGGCTCTGAAGTTCAAATGCCTGTGCAGACACCATGTGGCAAGTCATCTAAAACTCTGGATGAGAATAAAGCATCCAGGTTTTCACAGCTGGTGTCTGCCTGTGCCTGAATTATTAGACTTCGAAGTGGCTTAGGTCAAGGGCATAGTCTAGAAAAAGAGTGTTCAAGCATCCCAGTTGTTTCAGTGACTCAAAGAAAAAAGGGAATCGATTGACGTATTCATACGTGTCAACTAGAAATATAAGTTAGAGCAGTAAGTTGTGGTCTATACACTTAGAACTTACAGGAACTACTCTCATTGCAAAAAACCATATGAATTACATGTGATTTTCACACTGAAAAAACATACAATATCCAGTAATAATGAAGTGTAATGGACTCAACTGAACAAATGACTTTGTTAAACAGAGCATAAGGTAAGGAATTTAGGGCTGTTTAATTAACTCCTGATTTACATTTCTGCTGTGAATGTGTCAGAAGGTTTTGTTGTGCCTGAAAGGCTTGGAATACTTAAGTTATTAATGATTTTGTACCCAAACTTGTGTTGATTGTTGTATTGCACTATGAAATACAACACTTGATTTCACAGCTACATTAAAAGCTATAATAGCTCTCATATATAATTTATTTATAATAGCTTTCATATATAATTTAATAAAGCTCTATCAAATTCAAATTCTGAAACACAAATATATGAAATGTCATCCATTTCAGGGCAGCCATCAAGACATTCGTTTAACTAAATAAATGCCAAAATAAATAAGACCTGAAAAGTAAAGCACTAGCATGATACAAAAAAGATAAAGATCAAGCTGGAAGAAAACTAAAAATCTAAACTATGCAGTTTTGTCAGTGTAATACACCAGAAACCACATGATGCACATTATCTCCACAGGAGTTACTTTTGAAATAAAGGAGTTAGCAGTCATATAGTCTTGCTTGTCTACTATTATTTTAATATACCCTGACATCTACTGGAGACTGTCTAAATATCACCCATATCAAATTGTTTTCTTCCCTTAGTAACCCGAACTTCAGCACAGAAATAACAGCAGGTTACATTGTAAGTAGTAAGTTTTGTTGAAATATTTTAACTACAAACTGCTACCATTATTATGCATGTATGTCCAAAAGTCAAGCTGAGAGTTTTGCTCAGCAATAACCATTAAGACCTCAAATCCTTCTTCTCTCCCCAAAAAAGAAAAAAGATAGGATGTACCACAATTCTGTTTCTCTTTACTTACCAGATATATCATGCCATGATGAGAGCAAAGCTAAAAACTGGTTTGTGTTTTCCACCTCTTCATGGCCTCCTGTGGTTCTGATAGACTATTAAAAAAATAAACTGCATATGTATAGATACATGCATATATTTAAAGTAAATTCTTTGAAGTGAAATACATTGTCTGCTTATCAGATCTAATGAACTTTGTACCCTATTAAAAATTACTCTTCTCATTTTATTTTCTTCTTGAGGCTATCTGAATATCTACTGAAGTTATGACATAACTATGGTGAAACTTTAAAGCCTCTGTTACATACTGTCTTTTGTGTGGAGATTCACTTCACCAGACAAAGAAGTTCTGTAATATCTATGTGGCTCCAAATCCAATGCAATTAAATGATGAAATGCAGTCAAACCAATCATGTTTTTTAGCAACTCACCTTTCTATTCATGCAAAACAGAGGAAATACTAACTTGTTTCAAAGCATTTAACTGCTAGAGGCCAGGATAGGGATAGGGTAAAGAAATTTGTGCTGTAGCATTCTTATGACTTCTTCAGGGGGCATCTCTAATTTCTTCAACAACAGACAGTACTGAAATAGCTGGGGCTAAGAAGGATAACACTCAAGCAGAATAAATACTTTTCAGCCTGGGTTCACAGATGTTACCTCCTGACACACCTTACCCTCCCTGCAAGCGGTGAACTCAAGCGCAACACTATGCCAGCAAACCCCACCCAGACAGCTGTATATTTGGCAGTTTGTCTCACTAATTTTTAAGGACCATGTCCTTCTTTCAAAGCCTGCCTAGCCAATATATATTAAAAACTATCCAATCTTTTTTTTTAAGATCCATTTCTTAATTCTAGTTAGCCAACTGTGAGTTATATAATAATAAGGCTTCTGTGAAATACGGTAATTCTGTGGGACAGTACTCTAAGATAAATCAGTCACAAAATAAGCAGAACACTTCTAACCTGAAGTTCTTCCCAGAGCATTGCCCTCATTTCTTTGCCTTGCTTTTTAACTACTTTTTCCTTTAAACGCTGTTTTTCAAGTATTGTGTCAAGTTTATTCATTTTCTTTATAGCTGCTTGAATCTGAGCATTTATATTTGGGCCTTCAGAACATTCCAAGTCTGCTGGAGAGTCTGCTGGAGAATATATTTAAAATTAATGTTAGCTTGAAGCATGTCAAAAAACAAACAAACACTAAAAAGTAATTTGGCAACACCCATAGACAAGAGTACAACATTCTCAAACATATGTTAATTTCTAAATCTGTTTTTGGCAGGGAAAAATACAGAAATCTTTGCAACAGAGTGCTGAATCAAACTGCACTGTAGCAGTTGGATATGGAGGTGTGGCAGAAGAAAATCACCTACTTTGGGCAAGCGATTTGATTCAGACTTATAATGGAAGAGTGACAACATCTCCACAGTATCAGCAAAAATCATAGTTTAAAAATATAAAATCTTTTTTTTATGCCTGACTAGTAGAACACATTTTGAAATCAATAATTCTGGGGTTAAGAGAGACTCTGTAGCATCTCAACATTTAAATATTATTTCAGTCTTTTGTCTTAGCCAAACCAGATTCTGATACTGGTTCTAGAAAAATGTTGCTATAAAAAATAAAAAACTGTGAAACATTATGGAAACAACCATTATTTAATTAAATTGTATTTCTATATTGTTTCCTTTTTTTCCTAAATATGCAGATTATAATTATAACTTCTACCTTTTTCCTTTCCTATAGCATCTTCATGCTCTGTCCTCATTTATGTCTTCCATATTAAGAGTAGAGGAAACACTTGTTGCACTGCCCCTAATCACACAGACTTAAAAGTTTTGGAGTCCTGCAACACTCTGTTTCATTTTCTAATCTTTTGAGGTCAAATGTTTTACATAGCCATTGATCCAAGCATTTACTGTGATACACTGGTCTACTTTATGCCATAAAAAGATGAGGGAGATACAGTAAGAGGAGAGCAATAAAAATCTAAGTGAGCTACAGAGGACAGATGGACCCAAGGATGGTAAAAAAAAAAAAGAGTTCTTCTTTCAACTGGCCTGAACTCAGCAGACTGATAAAACTTTTAACTACTGAGTGTAACTTTGAGTTTTATCCAATTCTGCAGATATTAATATCATGTTTGGTGACCAGCTGGCTAGGATAACCACTGAATTCTGCCTTATTAGACTGACTGAATCTACGGAAAACTCAAATTTTATTAGAACATTAAAGAAAATTAATATCCATTAATAAAGCAATATCTAAATAAAGAATTCATCCAATACCTCTTGAATAGCACAATTCATATATATGTTCAATTTGCAGTATTCTTTGATTACTATATAATATACACACAAATACACAACCAGTACCAACTCTCTTAGAAGCATTAATAAGAAAAGGAAAAGGTTTTATTGCACTGCTCATTTTATACACGTGAAAGGTACCATCTGATTTTGCATTACCTGGGTTTCCTGGGGAAAGTTCACAGAATTTTGATATCTGTGTTTCAGCGCTTTCATCTCCAGAATCTGAATTAGAGCTACATCCTGAAAAACACAGGAAAAGCCTTTCACAATAAGCTAGATCCATTTTTGTCAATTAGGGATAACCACAGAGCCCTTGCAGTGGATTTAAAAACAGTATGTACTAGTAGATCAGAACTCATGTTAAAAGCAGGAGCAGGAATCAGGGGATTTCTTTTGACCCCAATTCTGTCATGAAATCTTAACTAAATTTCAAGATGGTATCCAAACATCTGCTTCACTTAGTGGCCTTTGCATCTCTATTTGTAAACAGCTGGACACCCCAGAACATTAATCCATTACCATTTATAGAATGACAGAAAAATGCCATGAAACACTTCTGCAAGTGCTTCAATTAAAGTTATACACTGCATACTTATATTTAAAGTATTTTATTAGTATGAACATTGTTCAGTTGTTAAATCCTGTAACTTATAACCATAAATTCCACGGGTTTGGACAGGTGAACCATTAGGATACAATGTTTCTAACAAATGATCATGATTACTCTGAAAAGTTTGATAAAAATATCTTAATGAAAACACTTTCTAACATGATTCCATGGAACACACACAGATGAGTTTTCCTGATCTTTTAAGCCAGATCACTGCTTATGATGCCACAAGACATTTACTGTACTGTACTGACAGTAATAACACATTTTGTTCAAAGGTGGATTTCAAATAGTGAAGAGAGGAGAAGGTATGGATTTTGACATCTCCTTTTCCAAAATTTTGCCTGTTTGCAACCTCTATTCCCTCCATTAGCAGAATTTTACCTGACCTATAAAAACTTGATATTTGGTCTAGTCACAACTCAAGAAAGTTTTAGTCATTCCCACCTGACAACTCATTGGGATTCCATAGACACTTCTGAAGAGAGATGGTTGTGCTCTCCACTGTTTGCTGATCTGTTCTTACTTCCTGGACATCTGATTTATCTCTGTCATCACCTTTGTTTTCTGCTGGACAGCAATCTTCTAGACTGTCTCTCTGATATCCATCAGCCAAACTGACATGTGAATCAACCTATGAAATGCAAATTATTGCCACCACAAAAACAGGGAAGTTTTGGGTGAAGAAGATAACCACAATACTGACATGCTATCACAAAGGACAACAACAATTCTGTACAATACTGCAGTGTGCTTCTTAAATAAAAGTATCACTTTCAGGTCTGATACTAAGAAAGAGCTCTCCTTCTTAGATTTCACACTGATTCTCAAGGTTATAATTTCCCAGACTGTTAGATTTGGGATTGCCATGCTAGGGTACATATGAAAATAAAAAAAGCAGATTATTACTTCTTTAGCATTCTATTATGGAGAATTAGGCATGGAGGCTTTAACCTGCTGAAGGAGAGAAAAATTACCTTTTGCAGACACGTTTCTGATGTTAATAAATCCATAGATGTATTTAAGGATCTACAATTACGTCTTGAGCTAGATGCAGGCCTTGAAATTTCATTGAAGTTCCCACTTGTAATATCCACTATTACCTAAATCTGGGAAAAAAACCAGCAAAAACAACATTTCAAATGAACAGTTTCATAATAAAGCCCTATAAGCCCTCCAATATTTCAGATATAGATCATGTGAGTTCCAAATGCTTTCTAGCAACTCCATGTTGCAAGGTTTTTCCAGTTTAGACTGGCTTGCCACTCAAGTATGTGCTTTTTAATATATACACAAATATATATTTATATCATCAAGCCAACCAAAGTATTCAAACATGCTTACTATTAAAGACACTTTGAATGGCATACATCTTACAAGTAATCTCATAACAGAGGAATTATCATGGCTCTTCTTTTTCTTTTTTAATTATTGGACTGAAAAAATTAGCACCAACAAAAAAATGAGGGCATTTTAGACACATCATGAACACAACTAAAACAGCCAAACGCTACTTATGTTCAAATGGGAAGTTTCTAAATCTAAACATTCACATTCCCAACCTCAGTTCAATTTTGATTTTAAACCACAAACATGCATCCTTCTCTGCAAAAAACCTGTGTGAATTTCCCAGAATTAAACATCTCAGTGTAGCATTGCAAGACGTGCTGGCGATTCTCAGAAGGCTCAAGTGAATACAAGTCTTTATTTCAGTATAAGGGAGGAAAGCAGGGAGGAAGGGAAAGGGGAAAGGGGAAAG
>VXBQ01002339.1:2594-24259 GCA_013400175.1 Phainopepla nitens
GTTAGTGTCTCTGTGGTGTTAAGCATTATCTGTTTTACAGATTTGAATGGGCCATAAATATCCTAGCAAATTGAGAAATTTTAATGTTTTAAAATGTTTCCTAACTTTTTCTTGTTATACTTTGATGGAAAAATTCACCTCCATGAAGCAAGTCAGTGCAGGTTACATTCTTAAAAGAGGTCTTAGCATAACGTCTTCATTGCTTTTACATAGATGTACCTTCAGTATTTGAGTATAACTACAGAACCACTCCAATGAAGAGGTGCAGAAATGCTCTCCTCTCCTGCCAAAACACACTACAACTAGTTGATTAGAGTACCTGCTTGGTTAATGATAGGTTTGAATTCCATCAGACTGAGAAGGGAATTATATGTTGTTGCTTCAGGTTGGGCTGCAGTTTGCTGCATAAATCCCAGCAGCAGCAATTTTTCAGAAGGAAATGGCCACGACATTTCCTGAAAGGTCCAATTCTGTTGATATTCATGGGGAACACCCGTAACATACTTTCTGTTTGAAGTTACTGAAGGGGTAGAAATAATGGAATATGGAGGTTTCTGGATCCTCATTTTATTTAAACAAGCTGGAAATCAGTATTGCTTTGCTCAATGCTGTACAGGGTGTGAGCATAGTTCTAGATACACGGGCATCTCAGGAGTGATGGAGAGGGAAACAGAAGCTAGTAGGCTTAGGAATTCTGTATCACAACTCTGGTTTTGCCTTCCATATCCATCCTGGTTTAGGTCCTGCATTTCTTTTACCGGTGAACCTTTTAACCAGGAGTCAGGGAACAAAATTTTCCTATGATTTTATGTTCTGAGGAAAACAGCTTGTACAGTGTTGTTATGCAGCCTGAAAAGTAACACAGTGAGAGTTACATTTGGTACAAATGTACATTTGGTACAAAACATTCAGGCTGGTGTCTTACAAGTCAATTCACTTATAGCACAGTTTGCATAACTAATATTAGTTGTAAACATTGTAGGGACTCTATCTTGCACGGTTGAGGGGTTTGATTTAAAACAAGGTAACAAAAATGCTGGTAAATGGCCTAATTGCATTTAAAAATATTCATTCCCATTTAAAAAGAAAATAATGCTAAAATAATAATGAACACTATGAACCAACTATGTTCGAGACACCTCTTTTAATTCACTTTGTTATAATCCAAGGAGAAAAAAAATTAAGGTACTGCTGTTGGTACATTATTTCTGCTTAACAGATAATATCAGTAATTAAATATATTTCTACTGGTCTTGTGACCATATGCTTGCAAAATGTAAAATAAATTTTTTCTTTCAAATTTCTTTTGTTCCCAGTACTGACTGCCTGTCAGAGTGAACCCTCCAGATTCCTGTGTGTTGGTATCCATGGGCTCTTTCTTGCCAAGCTGCCAGTCTGGAGCGTCACACCTTACTGCCTTTAAAGATTGCCCTGCAGAGATAGAGGAAAATGGCAATTTTTACATGATGCAGTCTGGCAGCCCAGGAGATTTGAAGTCAAAACTGGTGCCAAGATTTACCCAGGAGAGCAAGCAGAGGCAAAAAAGAGAACCTGGGCCAAAGGGGAAAAAAAAAAAGAAAAGGAAGAGGAAAGTGAAAGGCAGGAAAGCATGGCAGAGTGGGAGCAGGTTTTTGTATCAAGCGTGGATACAAGGCTAAGTATTGGACACTACATGTTGTTTGCATGTGTTTATTGAGAGGGTCAGGGTCCTAAAGAAAGTCAAAAGGAAGAGGTCGGCTTTTTTTGCATGCCCCAAATTGTAGTAGATTGCAGAATGTAAATGAGACAATTATTACACCAATGCTCATCAAGCTGTGCTGGAAAGACTTCAATAGCCTGATGAATATGCATGCAAATTTGTTAATTAAGTTAATTATTCTGCTGAAAATGCATTCGTCTTCCAAGGACATTTTCCCAATGATTTTAACATGCTTGTGCCATTAGTCATGCTCCATGCTATTTAACATTACTTTTTGTCCACTTTTTCTTTTCCTCTCTTTCTTCTTGCTTTTCTGTTCTCTTCAGTTTCTGTTGTTGTTGCTTTTTTCTGTTTTGATTTGCTTTTCTTATTAGAGCTTTAAAACCAGATAATTGTTTCTCTTAATTGACCCCTGCAATGCTGCAAGATGCTAGCAGCCAGCTCCGTAGGAATCCCCTAAAACTAGATTTCATTCAAATACTTGTTTCGTATATAAAAAATCCCTAAAATGTCACCTAGGAAAGAAGGGGTGCCAGGGGGATGGGAGCAGGGGGAGCAAGCCTATCTGGCATCATTAAAGCTGGAGTCTGAATGAGTCCACCCAGGAGTCAGGAGGGATAAATCTGTCCTTGCTTCAGGCTATTTCCTCAGCACAGCCTTGGTTTGGCACAAGGTGTTACCTTGCTCCAAAAGGTGTGATCTTGTCACACCTCCCTTCCCTCTGCCTGTTCAGCTATACATAGAAACATATGTGTTCAAAGAGGAACAAGAACTGAGATACTTTTCTGTCACCATGAGGGCCAAAACCTGTTACCATGGCAACAAAAGGGAATCGTGAGTTTAAAAATCATGTCTAAATGGCAAAATGAGATAATTTAAAGAAACAGAAGGATTTTTTTTCCTCCTCTGCAAGGGAACCACAGCATTATTACAACTTTGCATGACTACATTCTCAAAAAATGGGACCTTTTTCTATCCATTCTCAAATCCCCATCATTTTAAAATGTATCAGAGTACACAATGACTATTTTACATTTCTAAAATCGGTTATTTCTCTTAAGTTCACCCATTCTTATTCTATTATTCTCTTGTTCTACTCTATTGCAGATGAAAAAAAAACAGTTCGGGTTTTTAACTAGATGAAAAAAGCCCCAGTATGGCAATGGGATGCTTTCTCTCTTCCCATAGCAACGAAGACACCAGGAAAAAGCTTAGCAGAAAGGAGTTAAAAGGAAGCAAAAATTACAGATAATGGAGTTTAAGAAAATTAATTGGTGAGGATTCTCTTTTGTGCAGTCCTTATACATTACCCAGTCTGAATGGCACTGTAGTGTCACATAGATCGTAAACCAATTAGGACGGTATTCTAAACCCTGTAATTTCTGTAATTCCATCTGCTTTAGATGGTTTAATTAGTGAAAGTCACAAAAGCCAAATATATTACAATATTTTGAAATCAAGCCCAAAGGCAAGAAATAAAAGTTACAAAAGCCACTTTATGTGCAAGTGGGCATATTGCATGAGTATATAAAAAAGAGGAGGATAAGGCTTTTTCTTTTAGTTTTTTTTTTTTTTTTTTAAACGGAAGATAGGTCAAAATATATTAGTAATGTAATCCCAATCATAAAAAAGACAGTGGCAAAATTGCCATGGACTCTAAAAGGATAAGAATTCAACCCAAAAGATGACAACCTTTAGTCCTGAGCTATTTTTCTAGCTGGGATATAACTGCTTTCTTTATTACTTGGACCCCCATTCCACTCCTTCTGACATCAAATACAAATTCCTCACCAGGGACTCTGACCAAAGTTTTCATTTGCAATGTGTGGTTGATGAACTCAATAATTTTTCTGACTTTAAGGTGATGAAAGGAAAGACTGGCCAATGGGTTTTTCTTTTATTCCTTATTTCCCATTCCATTTTATTCCAGGCACTCTGTTCTGAAGCAATTGCCCCAACTATTTTATATTCCTAAACTTTGCCCAATAATTTGATGAATACTTTAATGAAAAACTATATCTCAACTGAGTGATTATATGCAACATATCCCTGTTCTTAACTTTCTAAAATTTACCATGTCCAATGTGTTTCCAAATGCTAACAGTAAATAATGTGACATGGAAAGACACTGTGCTGGTATCTTCTCTCCTGCCAATAGTCCCAGAAAAGTTCTTAAGAAGGATGATTTGCATGAGAGAGAATTACACAAATAACCCATAAAATAACAAACTGGAAAGAATGTCTTCTTTTTAAAAAATTAGTTTTTCGGAACTTTAAAAACACCTACAACCAATTAAATAGCTCAGAATGCACTGTATTTGTCTAGTTGATGGTATTTCTCCTGCAAAGCAACTGTGCATTATTATGGACCACAAATAGCTTCAGTCACTGGTGACTGACAGCAGCATACTGAAGACAGGGTGTATGCTATTGCACTGTCTGTCACCCTCTGATTGAGACACCGTAGGTGTCCAGGGCTGTCTTTGCTTGCTGTGAAATATTACAAGGTAAAACTGTTACTCATAAAAAAGATGACTTGTCTTCCCCCTTAATGAGAACACAATATAGAATTCAGCTATTAATTCATGGTACCTCCTACAGTTCAAACAAATCACTTTTGTTCTAGCTGTTGTGAGAAATGTCAAGTCAATGAAGATATCTTACATAAAAACAATTATCAAACAGTGATGATGGAAAGGAAAAATTAAGGGGAGACAACAATTATATAGCACAGTTAAAAAGAAAGGGGGTGCTAATAAAATGCCTGTGTCTTTATAGGGCAACAGCTGTTCTCTGTAACTGTTAGGAAAGGTTTTACTTATAAAATCAGGCACATGCTCTTGTATATTTGGTTCTATAGCCATTCACAATATGGTAGCTCTAGTTAAGAGGAGAAACGAAAAATTTTTTTTCCCTATCCAAAATCTACACTGTTGGCTTCAAATGAAATCATACCAGAAGCAACTGTAGAGATGAAGGACACCTCCTGCTCCTGAGATTACCTACATGTTTGATTCTTTCCCTGCATAACGCAGGCAGCCAACTTGCTTTCTTTTCCATAGCTGAAAGGTTGAATCCAAATGTGTAGTGACTGAGACACAGACCCAGACTGGCAGGGAATCTGAATCGTTTATTCAAAGAAACAAGCTGGTTTTATGCACTTTCTCAAGGCACAGTATTTCCTTACACGGTAATTCTCACTACATGACCTATCTCACGTTGCCAGGTCAGCAACTCACTTTCTAAAGGTCCTTCTATGGGGTGATCACACGCTGTTCACCTGCCTGTCAGCTTCCAGTAGGCTCCTCTCCATAGGGGTCTGTCGTGTGACACCTCCTCACCCCAAGGTCAAGCCTCTCTGTGCTGCCATGTGCTTCTCTGTGCTGCCATGTGCTTCTGCGGGTGCGTCCCACAGCCCACAGCTCAACTCTATCCCATCTCTTCCCACAGAAATGCCCTTGTGGCAGCCAGTAATCACCATTGTAGGTGTAAATGTAGACCTTTCCTCCCTGTTCACAGCCCACTGGCAAAGACTGGTCTGAACTTGTGCTCAAAGTTGCTGAGAAGAGCTGAGTCTCTGGCTAGTGACTCCATTACAGATTAAGTGTAAAGCTGTCAGATCATGGACTACAATTTTGGCAAACACCACAGAAGTCCAGAAGTACCAGTTTTTCAGGTAATCTCTTTGGGGCAAAATATTTGTGGTCGTATGTTGTATTAAATGAGAAAATTTGGGTGAACCATACATCTTTGCTAGTAATTTTTTTAAAAAGATTGAATTCTAAAAAGAAAGAATTCATCTGCTTAGAATCTGAGAGCCTCCTTCCTTTATGCAGCTCTGGATCCTGTGCCCTTGCTTTGTATTTCTTTCTTCTCTGGACTTCATCAGCACATTTGGGGATTAATTTCCATTCTTTGCCACTCTATGACTCCAGCATAAAGTCACCGAAAATTTAGCCATATGGACAATGTTAAGCAATCTATGAAAAACAGAAAATCAAGATAAACATTTATGCCACAACAAAGCAGAAGTAAATTAAAGAAGATAAAAAGATCTAGAGCTAGAGAAAAAAGGAAAGAAATAAAGGTAGCTATTTACTTGGAGAGGTTGCTGCAGAACACTAGTGTTCCCTAAGGTCAAAATTCCTTCCACAGGTATAGACATTCCACAGGTGTGTGGAAAATCCATCCCATATTTCCTCACAGGCATAGTCAGCGGAATTAGAGGTCAATGAGATGTCTGTTGTTCAGTGCTAGGAAGCCACGCTGTCATTTTCTGTGGAGAAATCTACAGATACTTTGTACCTCTCTGCTATCTGGTGTCCTCGAGGCTCAGCTGCCCATCAGCTCCCACTGGCAAAGGGGAAGGGCAGGGCTCACTTTTTGCCACGTGAAGAGAGGCAAAAAAGCATCTTGCTACCCACTGCAAGGAGCAGCTCCTGTGCTGCTGCCCTTCATGTTGCTGTAGATCAAATTGTATTGCTTCCTATTCTGGCAGCAGCAGCATCTCCTGCGTCATGTTAGGGCCCACAGACTCATCATGGGCAAACTATCAGAAACACTTCTCTCCCCAGCAAGTTATAGCCACCCTCTTGCCAGCTCTGAGAGGTCTAGCCCACCTCACAGGACACATCCATTTCACAGAGCTGGAGTAGCTCTTTGGGCTCTGGACCATCTCTTGAAGGAGGTTTGTGTCTCCTGGGCATGGACCGCAGAAGTAGTTTCACCATGAGATAAAGCTGACATTGAGCGCTGGTGTTTGTTACAAGCCAGCAGGATAGCAAGAATGTTTCCATGTCTTTCATACAGGATCTGAAATCTTGAATGGAGAGTGAATTACTGCCCTGACTGAATGCCAATGACCACTGACAACAGTACTATTGGAATGTGCTATTAGTCCAATGGCAATTTTACACAAAAGTTTGGCCAGTGCATCTCATTACTTCCTTGTCCTGCTGCTTTCCAAAAAGCATCACTCAAGCTGCAGTCAACTTTTACAGACTTTAAGCTACACTGCAATGTTCCTCCTTCCACTGATCCTCAGAGAAGTACTTAGTGTGTCCTGAGGGATTATTTTCCTCAGTACTCAGAAGGATTGAGACAACCCTTGTGTTCCTGCCTTCTCTGCTGCACTTTCTGTTCATGTCTCCACTGTTAATTGTGGCTGTGAGATGGAGGCAGCAACAGTGGTGATAAAACCTTAAAAACACTGATACATCTGACCTTTCAATTGCAAAATAAACTTATAAGGGGAGTTGACTCAGCACATGGTTGCACCAATTCATTTTCTTCAATTAAAAATCCAACTCAACCTATTTTAAAACAAAAAGATGTGAGAAAAGAAAAGGCAATAGTCTTACCAGTGAATTAGTCATGGCAGCTTTGGGGTCTTCTGAGACTGGCAGAGCTACAGAACTATATCTAATCCTGTCACAGTTTAAATTTAATATTATAGCCCACCCTCCTTTTGTTCACTAGAGCATTCATTGTGATTTTCCCTCTCCAGGAAAGATTGTATGAAACTCACAAACTCCACAAGCATTCATTGGGATTGTGGTTGGAAATGCTCAAGCAGTCTAGAGGACGATAGGCTTTTGTGACAGACCTTCCAAAAGATGGGAAGAACTTAGGTAGGGAGACATGCATGAACCCTGCAGCCACAATTGGGCAGGAGCTTTCACTGTGTCCAATGGTTGATTCCTTCTATTTTCATCCTTTTCCCTATGAAGGCCAACTCCATTGTGTTCTGACAGCACAGCTGTGTTGGTCAGAGGTGTGACAAGATATGTACTCTGACAGCCTAAGCTGCTACCACACTCAGGCATGCTATTTTCCTCCAGTTATCATTAACACTCACAGTGAATAAACCTCTTAATGCAGATTGTCGCAAATCCCCATTTGTCTTCTGTTCTTTTAGGCGAAGAAACACAATATGTGTCTGCATTGCAGTCACAACAAAGTCAGTGAGTTCTGCCCACCATCCAATCTAGTTTTAAACCAGCAGATGTGTGAATGCAGAGCCACGCTACAGACGACAAGAGACAGATCTGTTCCTGCTGAGCATCACCAGTTAGCATGAGTAAGGCCAGCCCAGGTACACCACACACACTCAAATGTGTCAAAGGCTCACCATAAAAATCCCTAAAGTCTGCAGCTGAAGATGCTACTGTGAATTACTTGACAATGAAGAGATATTTGTGATTTCTTTCAAAACCCAAGTACTTTTGAATCATGAAGTCGTGTCAGCAATTTCAGCCTCTGGTTTATAAAAAGAAAATAAAAAAAGTAAACATTTATCCAGGAAAAAAGTCAGCAAGTGAGCCCTCCGTTCTCAAAAAAATGAGGAAACTACAAGTGTCTCTAGAGATTTTTGAGGGCTGGACACATGAGCTGTTGCTTTGCATGCTTTGATTTATTCTTCACTTCTTAAAACATTTCATCTGCTCATCTCTGCAGCAAATGCTAGTGAAAGTTTTGGCATGCTTTGCGCTTGCAAGAGACTAATGTATGCTGATCCATACGCTTGAAATTCTAGGAAAGACATGTTTCTGAGAGTCCAAAACCCAGCTACATCAACAATTTACACAACAGGGTTTTTCAGCAACAAGAGGATTTTAAGCTCTGTTGAGCAAACATCAGGTTCTTATCCCACAACTCCTCATTGTGACATTATTTGATTACCCAGTCCAAAGGAACAGATACATAGTATATTTGATTTATGTGACAAAGAAATAGGACACACACTTGGATGGAAGGCATCCTGTCCATGTGTACACCCAAAGTGCTGGCAGGAGACAACTTGTGAAGGTAGAGAAAGAAAAAAAATAAACAGGAAAAAAGAAATATAAAAAAGAGAAAATCAACAAACTAATTCAGACTTGCGCTACACTGGTTGCTAAAAATTATAATGGGAAGGGTTGTTACAACATTTGCAAATTAGGACATTGCTAGAATTACTTAGAGGCTATAGTTAACCATATGGGGATTACTGCAAACTGAATTTAAACATTTCTATACACATGTTGATCTAAATCTTCTTGCCCAGAATAGATTAGGGTTAACTTTCAGAGGGCTTTATGACTTTGCTTTTGATGGGAGAAAAGTAAAAAGACAGATGCTGAAGATATGTACAGTTAATATGAACAGTGTAATGCCAGTTAGAAACCAATTCAATGGCAGGGATTTTTTTTCTCTCTGTACCTTTTGTTGTGTCATATGAATTATCCTTTACTGAGCTTTTTTGAACTGCCTCAGAGAAATAAGGACTTCCTTGCAGAAGAAGGCATCCTTTTCAGTTTTTCCTTTCCCACTTCCTTTCTTCTTTCTCTCCTGCTCTCTCCGGCCACTCCCCATCCCCTCTGTACAATTTCAACTATATTTACTGATGATAAGCAAAAGTTCAAATGATGTTGTGAGGGTGGCTAACACTCTGTTAAACCAAGATCATCAACCTCGAGCTTGCTAATGTTGCTGGGAGCACTGGTGGCTAAAGAGAGGTTTTCAACTAACGCTGAGCAAGTGCCTAATGTCTACATCTGCTCTGCAGAAGGCTAAATATCTTTAAAATTGTAGCACAAGTGCACTGACATTGCAAAAGGAAAAGCAAATGTCATTGAGAAGTGAATGGTTAAAAAGGTTGCTGAGGATCCCATTTGCATTTTTTGGATGGCAAATTAGGTCACAAGGGTTAATATGTTAAAGAGTGCTCTGTCTGTTACTATGTTGGCTGTCAGAGCCTATCTCAATCAAGCATAACTACAGACTAAGGGACTGTCTTTGATCAAAATCTGAGTCCTTGTTTAGTCTCATTCAAAATGAAAAGCCTAATTGTTTATATTTTAAAATATTTTGCAGCCTATGTGCCATGGAAGTGAAAGTCATGCTGCGGAAAAAAAGTGATACCAACCCTACCACACCTTATTGTGGTACAAAGCATCAAACAGATAGTTTAAACTTGTGAGAATTTCCCTGTTTCTTTCATAAGAAAGGCTTTGTTTTCCTCAGCACCAGTCCAGTACCACCTTGTTTCAGGAACTTTCTCAATCTGAGCAACATTGGCCGAAGATTTGTGTCCTTGCAACACTGAACTGGAATGAAAACACTATTCCTATGGGCCTATTCTCCAATTATAACGAATAATTTCTCAGCAGTCTAGGTTACTTTAATGGACATACTACTTCACACTAAGCTTTTGCATCAGCTTTTCCCTCTATGAATGCAAAAAGATAATTGACAATTGCATCATAAGAAAGGAAACTGTGATTTAAACACTTGTGCATGTTCTTCAATAAATACAACATGCAATCTGCTATGTTTTTCCCATGTGTTGGAATTAAATCAGATGGAAAACATGATGTACTGACCAGAGATCTCACTTCATCTATTCCCCCAGTAGAAGAAAAATTTTACTCTCTGAATGACTCTGAAGTAAAGAAGTAAACTGATAGAAGAACTAGGTATTCTCCTGCTTCTTACACAAGATTGAATAAAGCTGAGCAAGTACTTCACAGGTCTTACTTTATTTGGAAAGTTTACATGTTTTCTGACTTCCGAGAGACTTCTTTATTTCTGTAGTTCTTCTTAATGTATTAGGGAAAAGTGACACACAGGGGGTTACCCTCTCCTTTTTTTTCATTAATGCTATATTTTTTAAAAATCATTTTATACCCACCTTTGTTATTTTTCTCTGTTGTCAGTTACTGCAAAACCAGCATAATTTTGCTACCATTTTTATTCCCAACCCAACATGGGCAATTTTGAACTGCCATCAGGTCTGTTAGTTTGAACAGTATCATCTAGAACACAAGTTACTTGCTTCATGTTACCCTAAGACAGTGGTTCTCAGAAGTAGGATGACAGTAAATTACTGCATTTAAAGGTTTCATTTTTCCTCTTAATATTCACTTCAAATTCACAGTTTCAATAAATATGCCTATTAGTAAACTCTTGTGTGAAATCCAGGTATGAGTATGTAAATACTCAGCAAAATTATTTTGATGTCTACTCATTTCTCCCTACAACAATATATATGGAGCAACAAAGGTACAGTTGAGAAGTAATTTTGTCTGGCCTATCAGACTTACTGCTTGTTTTTCTAGGTGCTAGCTCCAGGCTAGGAGGATGATACGCTTGCTGCAGTTTCCTCACACACTTCTGTATTCCTTCGCACATTTCTATGTATGCTTTTGAAGAGTAGACTGTAGGACTCCCATCCACAAACTCAATGATCTTATATAGCAATATGTTTTACAGAACAGCTACAGTATTGCAGTTTTGTAGTTTCCCCCCCACCTATATAGATTTTCAATCACAGCATAGAAGACATTAGGAGAAACACTGACGTGCCTGAAATTTTTTACCATATTTACTGCAGCTATGCCTGATATAAGCCAATGTCTCCCCTAAAAAATTCCTTTCCTCTCATTTAGTTTTCCCATAATTTTACGGAAGGGATGGTATAACTGAGAACAGAGCTTTTAGGCTGACTCCTTAGATCTCTGATGTGATGAGATCTCCAAAGGTGTTTGAAGGGAAACAATCACCTACTAGTGAGCTTCCACGATTATAGGGTATTATCTGCATACTTAAGGGCTTCAGCTGGTCACCTAACAGACCAGAATAAACTCCATTTCATAATTATATCCCTATCTTTGGACATGAACTATGGTGTGTGTGACTTTTGTTTCACCTTCCTCCATTGAAACAACAGAGGCCGCTGAGAATACTATGTAGGGATACCTGTTAAAAGGACCAAATACTCAAATCTTTAATTTTCCCTTATTTTCATGGTTGTTAGATTTCTACAACTCATTTTAACAGTAACAGTATCTCAGGAGTGTTTGGCAGTGTGGATAATGCATAAAGCTGTCTATTGGTCCTCCATCCTTTAAATACCTAACTATTGTGGCTGAACAGCCTAAGAACAGCGGTGCCCAAACACTTCTGTCACTGCTCTGCATTAGAAATAGATCTAATTAGCAAATGCTGAGCAAGACTTGAAGTCTAATGATGTAAAGCTTTGGGGAAAAGCCTAGATCTGCAGATTTCGCTGAGGGCTGTTTAAAGTTGCATGGCAGCATGGCAAGCCCTGGCTGAAAAGTGTGTTCTGCCATACATTCTCCCCTGGACTTGATATCATTCTCCTGAAGAGATGTATTCCTGTACCACACAACCTGTGGCACTAACATACCGAAACGAAATGTACAGAATTGCTTTGCTAGATCTGAGGGCTCCACTTAGAGAGACAGAAACTGAGGATTGATCCACCACCATACCCAAAGCCCATTGTGGAGGCAAGGGCAGGCAGCCTACAGCCCTACCAGCCACTCATACAGCCCATCTCAGAATGTTCTGCTGTGATCCAGCCAGAGTTATGGGCTAGGAAATTTCTGACAAGCCCATATCAACCCACTCCAAGCACAGAAAGTCCACAATAGAGTAAAATTTGGACAGAAAATTAGATTTCATGCAACATCATTCATTGTTTTCCTTTCCTCATTTCTCTCCCCAACTCCTAACTGCTAAAAGGCAGCAGGGGCAGCACACCAAGACACACTGGGGCTGGAGCTTGGGCAGTAAGGATTCAGCAGCCCAGCCCAAGCGTGCTCTCCTGTCCCTTTCCTCCGCCATCCCTGGCTACAGCAGGCACAGCAAATGGCCTCTTTCTCACTGCAGCAGTTGGCTTCTATTGTTTTTCCTGGGCATCAACAGGCCTCTGCCACTCTTTTTTATCCCTGGAAAAGCGAGCACCCCAGCAAGCTGCTGCACTGTTTGTCTCTGTGGTCTCCAGAGACAGCAGAGACTGAATTTTTTCCTCAAGAAATGACAGGTGTCTGCTCTTTGGCAAGGGAAGTTTAAGTCTAGCGCAGCAGACATACTGAGAAGAAAACAATCCTCACCTGGATCGTCCCTCCAGCATAAAAGGTAGTTTCACTTGGTAGGTTCTGTCTGTTCTGGCAGTTTGGTGCCCTTATGTTGGATGCGGGGGGGGTGTGGTACAATATTAGAGGGAAGCAATGCCAAGCCTGTAAGCACTACGGGCAGGACCAGTCCCTCCAACTGCTCCTTCCCCTCATCCTTGGGCTCTTCACTGCTGTTTGCCCTCTGCAAGGAGTCAGGCCAGACCAGACTGCATGCCTCTCTTTGCCTTTTTTTTTCTCCTATATGACCCCTACCCTTCCTGATGATTTCTTCTCCTCCTCCCTGTCCTCCAACAGTAATGTGCCTGTTTAAAACAGATCCACCTCTTTCCTCTCTGCGACTCACTGCACTAGCTCCCAGAACCACTAATATTCTTAATCTCTGAGATTATTCCTTGCTCCTGGTTGTTGCAGATCACAACCCACAGAACAGACACCCATCTTCCCCTACAAGTCCTGAGGACTGCCCTAGTGCTCTCATCAGGAGCACCTTTCTTGCATCCATAATTGCAGCAGAAACCCCTAAGATCCCAAATAAGACAAAAGGAAGCATAGTTTAGGGCACAGGAGTCAGTGCTGCTGGTCTTTCTGATGGGAGCTGAGGATTGATGAAGCCATCCTATCTCATGGTTTTTTGTTCTTTTCATCATCCTACCTCTTCTGGAGTGCTGCAAGCCTGCCAGGAAGTAGGCTGACCTAGAGAGAGAAACAGATACATTTTTGGTGATGAGAAGGGAGCAAGAAATGGGAGGGTTTCTCACTGGTAAGAAATATCCTTTACAGAACAGCATCAAATTTGGCAGCTCTGAGAAATCTCTCTGTATCTCCTAACCCCATCATATGTCACAGCTAAATGATAAAGCATGTTGTTATCTCATTAAACAACAGTGACAAAACCTAGAAAGTAGGACATTGCTTTCTTCTGAGCGGTGCCGCCTCTCAGCTGAAGGCCAGGTGGGCTGCAGGAGGACTTTTACCACTGATATTAAAAAATTATATAGTCTCACCCTCAATCTTAACCATTATGAATATAAACAATTGCAAAATAAAGCAAGTGATCAATTAACACTACAGGGAAGAACAGGCGTCTGTTATGTGAGTGAAAACCCATCTCACAAATGGCAAAACTTTCCACACTGAAGGGAAGACTGAATGGTTGAGGATGAGTACATTTTCAGATAATTTCCAGAAATTTCACATTTCAATAAGATTATGATGATCTTCTGTAGGGCTACAACTGCCAAGCATTCAAGCAGCCACAACTAAAGAAGATATTTTAAAACTGAAATAAAAAAAGAAAATGCAAAAAAAAAAAAAGATTAAATTAATGTTCTGCTTAGAACTTTGATTCTTTCATATATTTCACGTTAGTAAACTACATGCATATGTTCACACATATTTTGTATTAATTGACACATTTTTAGCTTCTTCAGTTGCCCTTCTGCTGTGGCCTTATGTAACAGAAGGGTCTCATGGCTCTGTTTTGTATGGACACTGAAGTGCTTTCAGACCACAAGTACTTCCACTGCAGCCAACTGAGACCATTAAATTCCCTGTGCTAGAGTTGCATGTTAAGCCTTTACCAGAGGAGGCTCTACTCTCTTTGTTTCAACTAACCTCTAAAATTCAACTATTTCCCTATCATTCACCTTCTTGCAAGAAATAGAATGTAATCAGAATCAACATTACCACTCCTCCCCACTCCAATTCAGCTTACTTCTTCCATCCCAGTAATCATATGCATATACTCTCTCCACCCCAATACATACAGCTCATCTTAGGGAGCTACATAAGGTCAATTTCTGTATTTATATTTTTATTTACTGAGTTATGACAGTGGTATTTCTTCCATCTTTCCATATAACTGTGTATTTTTTTCACAATATGTCTTCTTTACACCACTGTGTTATTTTATCATAACTATTTGGTCAGATAGCAGTTATTTCAGTGACAGAAAGTCTGCAATTTTCTATAATTTCTGTAATTTCTAGGATTATAGAACCTGTGTTAATAATTGATCATTCCCACACAATGTTTACTAATGTAGCTATTTTGAATCTTGTGTAAACAAGGAAAACAAAAGGTAGAGATTTTAAATAGCTTGCCACAGGGCTTACCAAGAGTCAGCAGTGAAGCTAGATACACATGCACAAAAAAAATGCACTAGATCCTTTCTGGATTTGTGATTGCTCCTCCATGTGCTTGGCCAGTTCAAAACAAATGAGCACCGTATTATCACCAGAATGCATAGTTTTAGGTAGTTGATATTATTTTAAAAGTAATTCCAGATAATGAAAAATATAGCACCAAGTTTTTGCAAATGTGGCAAGCTCCTGAGAGAAGGCTGGGGCTGCTGGTGCCACAATGGTTCATCAACAGGATAAGCATACATCTCTGTCTTTGCTAAGAAGTCATAGAGCAGACTCCATGCTGACATATTTAACTACTTTTAATCTCTCTTCTATAGATTTAGGAATAAATCTTTTACTCACAGAAATTTACATATTTTACATTGGGATGCAAAGCTGGGCTTCTGCTCCATTCAATTACAGTTCATGTCATTTAGGAGGGACCACAGTGTGCCCAGATCAATCAATACACTTATTTCTAGCCATGGGTATTTTTTCAAGTTTAACTTTTCTATGTAGAAAGTTTTGGACAACAATTCTTTCAATTCTTCTGGCTATACATACTTGATTTACTGCAGAACTTAGGCAAATTTCTGTAGGCAAAATATGATAATACAGTGAAAAATCAGAAAAAAAAATTAGAATTTTTTCACACATTTTAGTATGTATCTATCTTTCTAGGTTTGAGACAAAGAAGCTTACATTTCAAAGGTGTTTCAAAATTTTTAGCAGATCCCAAAAAACACGGAATAGACATTTAAAGTGAGACACTTAGATATCTCTCCCCATACACAACTAAAACTCTGGCCTGTGGTTCATTAGAATGCTACCAACAGCGTAGCTCCAACTGATCTTTGGTTGTTCTAATAGGCAAAGTAAAATTGAAAGTAAAGTGTGAAGAAGTCATTATACAAAATCCTTGCAAAAGCAGCATGATGCTTTTGAACCAGTCTGCAAAACACTGAGCCTCAGAGCTACTGACAATCTACACTGAAACTGGAGAGTCAACTCAGAAATATTTCAAATCATATGCTAAAAAAATAGGAGATACTGATAAATCATGCCAGAAAGCAAAATCAAATGCAGCCTAAATTATGCAGCACAGTAAAATCCACTTCTATAAAGAATTAACTCCAAAGAATCCAGAAGTCAAGCTCCTCACCTGCTGAAAGGGAATTTTCTCCTGAATCTAAAATAATTACCATAATTTGCCATAGTTGTTCTCTCTTTTTTTTTTCTTTTTTTTCTTTTTCTTTTTTTTTTTCTGAGTGCAAAGGAAGATGCCAAAAGAAAAGAAATTTTAAAAAATAAATTTAAAAAAACAGGAAGAAAAAAAACTCCACCGAAGACAATCTTAAAAAAGCTGACTACCGGCTGTTTTCTGTGGTTTCTGGTGGTAATATCATAATATCTTTAATATCATAATATCTTTAATATCATAAAGAGAAGAGAAACGGGAGATCGGCTAAAGGAAAGGAGGGTGGGAACAGCCCTCACGGGCATTGGGCTCCGGCGGGTGATGCCCCGGCAGCCCTGCCCGCAGGACCCCGCGGCGCAGGGCGCTCGCCGGAGCTTGCAGAAATCCCTGGATCGCAGTGACCTCTAGGGGAGAGCTGTACATCTGCAGGACTCCCCCGGCTCTGAAGGAAATGGGTTTTTCTGCTACACAAAAAGAGCCTTAAGAGGATTTGTACTGAGGATTATGCAAAAATTCCTCCATGGGTACCTCGACTGTGTATCCAGACATTTGAAACAGTGATAAGTATTTCCAAATATGAACACGACACAAAAAGGTTGCTTTACAGAAAATAGGTTAATGTAATGATCTGAGAGTGGAAGAAAATAAAAAGAAAAGTCAATACTTCTGTTGAATACGGTGGTAGAATTCACAGCCACCTTAGTAAGTGAAGGATGCAATGGACTTTCATTCATTTTTTACTACCCAAACAGAATGCAGACATACTCTTGCAAAAAGAATAATGCTCTAAAAACACTCCAGCAATCCTTTGCACCTAAAAGCAGGTAATTTGTGAGTGTTGTTCTGTGATAATCCACTCCTGAATAAAAACATTGAGAATCCAATTACCATTTATTCAGGGACTCCTTTTTCTTGCTAGATCAGCTTCAAAAGTCTGTAAGGCAGAGAAACGAGTGCTGCCAGGTTATGTTTGAGTACCTTGCACGATGAACTAAAAACTCAGCTCCTGTTATTTGTAAAAATTGTGTAATCAATTTATAGCATGCATTAAAAACTCCAGGGAACTGGAATAAATTAAATTAATAATTTTACTACTGTTCAATGAAGCTGTAGTCGAATTCTAAGGGAAAAGACAGGGCTATAAACCATAAATTCTAATTTACAAATCCCACTTCCACTCCTGTGACAGCTGTTAAGGAAACCTTCCTGTCTGACCATCCAGGACCCACTTGGGCAGTCACACTTCTACCACTTCAGAATTTCACCCCAGCTGGTGCCAAACACCCTTTGCAGTGGGTGGCTCCAGGGAGTCAATGGGTGCCTTGCCAGACTCCCCAAACACACCACACTCGTGAAGTGAGACCAGTTTTCCTTACAGGCTCGGCCACAGCTTTCCCATAACAGAGTCTCAGACATCTGATTTCTCTACATACTTCAGTCATGGCACAGTCACACAACACGAGCTCGAGATCAAGCTGGGCGCTGCCAGGGAGGGGCCCTGAACCAGGCAGTCCATGGGGTTTGGTATCCACAGTCTGAGCACGAGGGGCTCTGGGGTCTTCCCTCTGAGCCATTGGCTCTGGTTGGCCTGGCTGGTGCCACAGGTCCCTGTGCCCCTTGTTGTGCAAAAGGTCAGTGCCAGATCACTGCTCCTGCTGGAAACTCCAACCATTTCCCACACACAAAGCACAACCTGCAACTTGCACTGCATTGCAGCAGCACACCAAGCTACCCACACCAGGTGTATTCCTCAACACCAACTGCCACTAAGGTCCGATCTTGGACTTTCTGGCTATTCACAGGCTTTTTCCCAGAGGTGGCCTTGCCTGTACTGGTATTTTAGAGGGAAGCATTCATATAGAAAGGGGTTACATAGAGAAACAGTTTTATGGTCCTTTTACTGAACATGGAGGATTTCCTTGCATTAGCAGAGGGGGAACATGGCTACATGTCTGCACACCCTGGCCAAACCTGAGGGGTCTCATGACAGGATTGCCCACGGTGTCTGAAGACACTGTCTGCAAAGATTTGTGAAGCATGGATGTTAGATGTTTGGATCCAATGTTTGAGATAAGAGGAGGAGGTGACATATATCCATCCTAAGAAGATAAAAAGTGTGATGATCTGTCCAGATGACTGCTGAGGAATGGTCTTCCACCTTCTTCCACCACAGCTCATCCTTGTACACTCTAAGGTATTTAGACGACTAATCTGGTTATTTCTTCAATGTAATTTTTTTTACATTAAAATTTAAAAAAAACATGAACTTCTCTACAAGGGGAAAAAAATCATAAAC
This sequence comes from Phainopepla nitens, assembly GCA_013400175.1. NCBI lineage: Eukaryota > Metazoa > Chordata > Aves > Passeriformes > Bombycillidae > Phainopepla > Phainopepla nitens. The sequence goes on from VXBQ01002339.1 coordinate 20,836, forward strand.
AATAGAGCAGCTAGTTAGGATTTAGTGGACACAAGACCACAGACAGGGGAGATATTGCCTGGTATAAAATGAAAAAATAAAAATATTATTAAAAGGCCCAATGCTTCTTTAAGCAAGAGACGATCAGAGCAAAACAGCCTTGCAAATCAATCATCCATTACAAACCAGAACATATTGGCATCTCAGTCTGCAGTCACTTCGGATGGGGGCAAAGTCTCCTGATGCCAGCATAGCTCGAGGGTTTCTGAGACATCTGGTCATTTCACTATAAGGTGAAGCCTGCAGATAGAACAGAACATATAGGAAAATTAATAAAGGGGAATTAACAATAACATAATTTCCCCTTATTTTAATTAATGAAAATGAAAATAAGGGGAAAATCGTCTTGTGAGTGTTGTTGGGATGATTACAGGTAAATGCGGTGCATTGACTAAGAAACAAGTAGGAGGTGGAGGGGAGTGTAACTGAGCTTGCTGCATACAACAAAACCAACATGCAAAGCAACTGATATTTTCATAACCTTACTGGAAACAGTAAAAGACACAGATTCAAACAGAAGTCAAGTAACATAACATGAGAGGTTACTCTAGAACAGTATTACAAGGCCCTGGAAGCACCCCTTAACCCTGCAAAGTGACAAACAATAAGAAAACACAGCTAGAAGTGCAAGAAAGTTACACCAGATTGCGAACTGGGTTGGTTTCTTTCCCCCTGCATGTAGTTTTTTCAATAATATATAATATTTATTCATCCATACCCTAAACCATCTATTATATTTTTTCTCTTCTCCCATTGATGCTCAAAAACATGGAACCAGATTCGACCTATTAGCAATGTGCCAAGGTGGAACAGGAGAAAAGGATGGCATCTTCACCAGTTATGTTCAATTATTGGGAAAAATATTACTGCCCATGATAAGTAGTGCAGCTTCACTTAACATACAGACGTTATCACATGGTTCTGGAAAGGAGGGGTGGGAGGGAGGGAGTGGGTTGTTTCACCAAACTACTGAAAAAAAAGAAGATAAATGGAAAACAACCAAATCTATCTATAGCATCTAACAACAAGGTCCCCTGATGTTCCCTGAGTATCTTCACTCCGTCTTCAGTAGCTTTTAATTTGCTTTTGCAAATGAAACATCTTCTGCCATGGTTACTTTTCTTCTACTTAACTTCTATTTACACAAGGGAGTGAGTTAGTATCTGTTTCTCAACTGTACAGTGATGCTGTCTTCACTAAATATTGGCTGTCAGCTCTTTTCTCAAAATTGTGTCTCTTCCTGCAGCATATGACTTGCTTTCATTGAAAGAAAGTTTGCCATTTCGTTAATAAAATTCCGATTTTTAAAGAAAGATACTGAAACATCTCTTCTAATTACCTACACTCCTATAAAGTAATGATGTTAGTTTGGTAATGAATATGTCAAACTCCAATGGTAATTTGCACTTTATGCTGGCTCTGTGTGGGTTTGCAATAACGTTTGTTACCTTAAAAACATGAGGTGAAATCTTGGCCTCATTTGAATCAACTTTTTATTTTTCAGCCTCCTCAGGACTGTGCCACATTGATGCCTACAGAATTCAGAGGTATCACCTGTTTGCTGTGAACATGGTCATATGGACACATCCTTTGCCATGGTATCACAAATGAGTATCTGACTTTGTCCGCCAAGAAATACAAGATGTGTATATTATATGATGGTGACATAAAGTACTTACTTATGTTAAGTCCCTGCTTCCACCAAAATCAACAGTAAAGAATTGTGGTGATCTCAAAGGGACAGGATTTCACCCTAAAACATACAGAAAGGCAGTTCTGTACTTGGGGGGCACAGAGAAGTCAAACATTAGTCCTGGGAGCAGCTTTGCTGCACAGTTTTCTTTCATACAGATGTGTAAATATAGTGCATTGCCTTTTCACTGCACTTTCCCATGTTTTGACTGCTTTTTGCTACACAAAGTCACACAAATTACACAAGTTACACAAGTGACACTTATTACAAAAGTGTCAGATTTGCTTCCCCTCCACTGTGTTTCCCTGAAGTAAGGGGCATCCACAAAGTCAATCATAACTAGATAAAGCTGAGCAGTTTATGATAGGTATGGGGTCAGGGAAGACTGAGTCTTGCCTCCATTATGTCAATCACTTATGACTTCCAGCAACCATCTCAAGGAAAGGGTTGAACACTCCTTTAATTTTCTCAGTTTCCTGTTATTTTATTCAGGATTTTCTTGTTAGAGCAACTACAATAATATTTGAGAAAAAGAGAAGCCAAGTAACAAATATGGAGAAAATAGAAATATGGGAAGGAGGAGGAAATATCTCTGTGGGAAAACATAACATGCAGCTAGGGAGTGTCTCAGATATATTGTGCTTCAGTGAGCATTGGGGTAGTATTCATTCAGCCTTAAGAAGGATGTCTCTATTGTCTCCAAGATGCAGACTGTATAATTATCTCAGAAAACTTTTATGCCTAGCACTTCTTTTAAAGATAAAATAATTTAGGTTGTTGGCTAAATGGGCCTCAAAATATTCTGAGCTTTACCATCTTCTTTCTTTCTCACCCCAGCCCTTAGGTACATCTCACGCACTGCTCTCCTTCGGCTACCTATGTACTCTTCAACTCCCCAGTGAATTAAAGCAGCTCTCTTCATCATCCCCTGGGTCTCTGTCTGAGCTTCAGAGTCTCAAAATCTGTTTTCCAGACCTATCTTTAGAAAAGGCATACTGTGAAGCAGTGGGACCAACTCAGATTTCAGAGAACGACAGAATGACCCTTATGATTATCTAGTTCTAACATCCCCACTATGGCCAGGGACAACTTTCACTAGACCAGGTTGCTCAGCCCCTTCAACCTGCCCTTGAACACTTACAGTGATGGGCCATCCACAACTTCTCTGGATATCCTGTTGCAGTGGCTCGCCACCCTCTTATTCTTCCTAATGTCTAATTATCTTAGAGGGACTGTGTGGTACTGTATTCCCTATCAGCTGCTCTATGCACAGCTATGAGTCCTGTAGCTTTAAGTTCAAAGGTGGTGGGGGTAGGGGGGAACCTATGGAATTCCTTCAGTGCCTGTGTTCAAAACACAGATAACTTGCTCGGTACTTTTTTCCCTGTGGCTCTCGGCTCTCTTGTTCTCTGGAGGGAGACAAAGAGTGTTTCTTTGCTTTTTAGCTTTTTTTTTTTTTTNATCCTGTTGCAGTGGCTCGCCACCCTCTTATTCTTCCTAATGTCTAATTATCTTAGAGGGACTGTGTGGTACTGTATTCCCTATCAGCTGCTCTATGCACAGCTATGAGTCCTGTAGCTTTAAGTTCAAAGGTGGTGGGGGTAGGGGGGAACCTATGGAATTCCTTCAGTGCCTGTGTTCAAAACACAGATAACTTGCTCGGTACTTTTTTCCCTGTGGCTCTCGGCTCTC
>VXBQ01002339.1:24354-71098 GCA_013400175.1 Phainopepla nitens
TTTTTTTTTTTTTTTTAGCTGAGGCAAAATGCTTTTCCTGGGACTGTGGCTTCTTCTTCTCCTCCTGGAGCTGTTCAGCTTTTCTCCAATCTGAAACACCAGAACATCGCTTGGGGGCCTCACCACGCCATGGCCCAGAGGCCAGCTCTGGATCCCAGAGCCTACAGAAAGGACTCTGCATATACCAGCTCTTCTCTGCAGGGAAGGGTTTTATTATTTATCATCATTCTTTTTTTTTCATGGTTGTGAACAGGTTTCATGCCTGTTAAATAAACAGGGTTTTTTTCACTTTCCTCCAGAGATTCTTTTTTGAACCTGGGTGGGGAAGGGGCTGCTGAAATCTGCCTCCTATTAGATGACATGTTCATTTCATGACATTTCCTCCCACTTTGTCTGAAACCAAGACATTAATCTAAATCTACCCTCTTTTGGTTCAAAGCCATTTCAATTTTAGGCCATTTCAACCCATTACCCTGGTCTTTACATGTCGGCATGGCCAGTGCTTGCTGGGCTAATGATCACACAGCAACATCCCTGGCCAAGCTACAGACAAGGGGGCAGCAGCTCCCTCTTCTCTGTATGGAGCACTTGCACAGAACTTCTGTGGGGAGGATACAAAATATTATGTGGTAGCACCAAATCACACAGACATCTGGCACAAATAACAGAAACTTTTGTTTAAAGCTTCAGAAAATTCTGTAAAAGGAAAGCTTTTCAATAACCCTGGGTTTCTCTTAATGTTCTTTTTGAAGTCCACACAAAGGCAAGAAATGCGTAACTAACACAAAATCCCAGTGGCTGCTAGTGAAGAAATCCTGTCTAGACATTTGCATGTAACTTCCAATGCTGTGGCTATGCTACTTTATATTATGGAGCCTGTTACACTTTGACATAGTAAAGAGGTTTGTAAAAGAACTAAAAAGGGCCTGAACCAATCCTGGGAGCAGCTGTGGACAGCTAATAGCTTAAAAGGAGTTTAGACAGAATAATGAAAGCATCAAAGCTGAAAAAAAGTTTTTATTTTAATGCCATTTCAGCAATAACAACAAAATTAAACAGAGTAAGTTTCTTGATGTGAGACTAACTCTAACAGGGAAATTGGACCACTGCTTATATATCAAGGTATCTTTCAAATCACTTATGTTTTTATAGCTGCTGTGAAGAGGTTGCTTGCCTCCCAAAGACTGTAGAAATTATGATTTCTGTTAATATGTCATCTCAGCTTTTTAACAATAAAACACTCATGACATCAGAAAAGGTGTTTTTTCTACTTATTGTTCAAGATCTCACTAATACAAAACTACACACAAAACCATGGTGCTTTCTTGAGTTTACATGGCGTCAGTTTTACCTTCAATATTACATCTGGCATGCTTGCCAGTGCTAGCACTGGACTGTAAGATAAACAAAAGAAGTTTTGTGGGGGGAAAATACTCACTCAGAGTTTCCTTTCCATTGCTGAATATTGCAGAAACCTAGGAAAGGAATATTTAAGGCGAGCCAGTGGGCAACCTTCATTCATTTCCACTTCCAGTATCTTTTCCAAATCCTTTCTTTCCTCAGCTACTTTAACTAAAAAAAAAAAAAAACAAATCAATACTCTAAATTAAAAAAAAAAAATCTTTAATCCCTAATGTACTTTATTCAAAAGTGTCACCAGAGTCTCATTCAGTGCAGTTGGCTGAAGCTGCAAGGCTAATGGTCACGTCCATTAGTGAATATTAGAATTGGTCTGATCTCTAATTTTGCAGTAATCTTGTCTTCAATAGCCTGTAGGGTTTTTTTCTTTTCATTTGTTTGCAATGATAATGAATTGATCACTGCTGGACTGCTCAAGAACTCTATCAGCTTCATAGACAGTGTGCTTAAACTCCCTCAGGTTTACATTCACTCAGCTGTTCCAATTACCTCAGCCCTGTGCTGCAAGTGCTTGCCATAAGGAAATGAAACCACCTAAACTAAAAAGAGTGGGTTTTTATTAACCAAATGTTTCTACAGTTTTAATACTTTGGGGTTTTTTTCTGTCTAGGATTCAAGGTCTGTCCAGGTTTCAAGGACTAAGGTTTGTAGCATCCGTAATATAGTCTTTGAAGTAATAGACTGAACTAAGGGCATGCCAAATAGAGGAAAAAAGGATCCCTGCTGCATCACTTCAGCAGTTTCTATAGTCCAAGGCACCAGGTCAATAAAACAAATGGTACAGGAAAGAAGAATGGCATGAAATAGTAAGGCACTTGGCATTGCAATAGGTGAATAGCAGGACGATGCAGTGGTATTTTTGTGGCATCATGAAACACAATCAATTTAGGGAGATTTTCCTAATTATTCAAGGTGTCTTTGAAAACATTAGTGATTCAAATTCAGGACAAATGAGGAGAGGACTCAGAGGATATAATGCACATTTTCTTAACCCAGCCTAAAGTTTAAAGGCTATAATATCACTGCTTGAGCAGGGCAGGAATGCTTTGTTTGGCAAAATTAGTGTTGAGTTTTTAGTAATTTATGTCCAACTAGTAAATATAAATTACAATGAAAACCTGTCTAATATCAACACGCACGCTACTCTAGAAGTCTAGCTATCATTCAGAGTGTGTTTAGAACAGAATGACAAAGAAAATGGTACATCATACTAGAACAACTTGCTTTCAGATTTTTGGTCCAATGTCACTTTTACTAAAACCAAAATTCTTTGTTTCACACGCTTTGGGTTGACCACAGAGTTTTCAAGAGCTGACAGATTTTTTTATATCATTGAGATCAATCAGTTGGATAAATAACAAAATCCTGTAGGATCTTCTAACCCTACATAAGTTTAGGAACATTTCTCTTGTTTGACACAACTGGGTCTACAGCTTAGAACATCTAGGCACTAGGCTAATATCAAAATACAAAACAACAGCTCAGGAGAAAGGGATATGTTATTCAGCTTTAAAAACACATCTTTCAAATTATCTAGGAGTTAATTTAATCTTACAAATGCTGATGGTCCACATGAAATGAATTGTCATGCCTGCCTAGTCCCTGGTAAAAAACTTCCAGAACTAAATGGATTTTAACTTAAGTTATAACTTCTCAAGTATATCCCGCAGGCTCAAGGACTGTAATTGATTCTGCTAAACAGCTCATTCATGCCCTCATTACCATTAACAGTCCCCCTGAAATTTTGCTCACAGGTGAAATTAGGATCCAGCTTCACATTCCCAAAGCACTTCTTTCAGTATGCAAATGCTTGTCATGGCAACACTCATCACAACACTGGTGATGCTTTTAGTGCCTACCTATCCCCCAGGAAGGAGACCTGGTCCTCCAGAGCTTTTATTCTGCCACAACTCAAAGCTTTTCATTTTCTGCTGGAATAGAGAAAAAAAAAAAAAAAAAGGAGTGCAACATAAACATTTATTAGCACATCAGTTTATGTAATTGCTGCAACACAAAGACATGGAAGATGCAACTGTCACCTGCTATTTTGGATTATGGCTCTTCAATATTCCTTAGGAGGACACCTTTAATTTTCAGTCATGTTTCTGACCAGTCTTTAGCCTTTTAGGATGAGCCAAGCAAAGTAGAATTCCTTTTGTTTTGTTGTTATTAATACTGTTGATTGGCATCTGAAGGACAGTTTTCCTCTGGGAAAAATCTGCAATGTTTTGCTGCAGTAACATATGTTTGGGGTGGCAGGGGTAAGGTATTTGTTATCAACCATATGATGGAAAAATGCTAGACAGTCTGTAAAGATCTATGCCAGAAGGAGGGAAAATTTTGAACGATGGAAACAATCAGAATGCTTAGGTATCACTTTGGTGAGGTTTGAGATGGCTCAAAAGCATTATTGGGAAACTGGATGTTTGGAGTGCTTGATATTGGAAGCTTGGGATATTTGATACTGATGATTCTATACATTTAGTCTGAAATATTGATTTTTCTCAGAAGTAGTCTTTGATGAGGGGAAAGAGCTATTGAAATAATTCGCACTCCAAATGCAAAAGATCAATATTAAAAAAAAAAACCAACAAACTGAACAAACAAACCGTCAAGATTGAAATAAACTAAACTGGTCTTGGTCTTTCTTATTCTGTTATTATGTTCTATTATTCAGATGAACAGATGACAGCTGACTGTCATGTTTTAACTCCAACCAGCAACCAAGACCCATGCAGTTACTTGCTCACTCACCCCTGGTGGAATATGGGAGAGAATCAGAAGAGCAAAAGAGAAAAAACTGCTGGGTTGAGGTAAAGACACTTTAATAGGTGAAGCAAGAATTGCCTGCACAAGAAGAGCAAAAAAAAAAGGAATTTATTCACCACTTCTCATGGGTAGACAAGTGTTCGGCCATCTCCAGGAAAGCTGGGCTTCGTCGTACATGATGGTGCCCTGGGAAGACAAATGCCATAATTCCAGACATCTTTCCCTTCCTCCTTCCCTCCCTCACTTTTATATACTGAGCATGAAGTCATATGGTCTGGGATATCTCTTTGTCCAGTTCAGGTCAGCTGTCTGAACTGTGTCCCCTCTGAGTTGCTTGTGCAAACCTGCCCATCCAGCTGACTCAGTGGTGGGCTGGGTATGAGAATGTATTGGTTTTTCACAGGCTGGTTTTTGGTAGCAGGGGGCCACAGAGGTGGCTTCTGTGAGGAGCTGCTGGAAGCTTCCACCACGTGCAGCAGAACCAATCCCTGATGGCTCTGAAGATGGACATACTGCTGGCCAGGGCTGGGCCAGTGAGAGACACACTGTGATAACATATTTGAGAAGAAACTCCAAACAAAGTGGGGGTAGTATTAATTCCAGCCAGAGAAGAGGAAGAGGTGAGAACATGGGAGGGAAACAACATGGCGACACCAAGGTCAGTGAAGAAGGAGAGGCAGGAGGTGCTGCAGGCTCTGGAGATCAGATTCCTCTGCAGGCCCCAGTGAAGACCATGGTGAAGCAGCTGTCAGTGGGAAGGAGGGAGGGGCTGGGGGGAAAAGGTGTTTTATGGGCTTATTTTACTTTTCATTATCCTCCTCTCATTTTGTTAGTAATAAATTCACTTTGCAACATTAGGCGGAGCCTGTTTTGTCCTTGAGTGCTTTTCTCCTGGTCCTTATGAACTCATTGAACCCTTCGTTAATTTTTTTTTCCTTTTCCTCTCCTCTGTCCAGCTGTGGCAGGGGAGGATGAGTGAGTGACTGTTGTGGATGCCTGGCATTGGGCCAGTGTCAAACCACAACAATGTCCATCCTCTGCTGTGCAGAGGAGCCCAGCTGCAGGGGCCCCTGCACCACAGGAAGAGCCACATCCACATGAGGGACAGCAGAGAGGGTGTCATCGCCCATCAAAGGCCCTCCTCAAAGGGATCCCTAGACCCTGCACCAGAGCATCACAACATGATGCAACAGATGCACAGTGTTGCAAGGAAGAGTACCAAAGCCAGCCCCCTCAGGGGAAGCACCTGGGCATTCCCACCTAGCCCAATGTTTATCAATCCATTGGATTCTATACTTTTTGGTGGGGCAGCAGGGGATCCTCACCATTAAGAAGACCAAATGGAGGGAAGCCATGAGACATCTTTGGGAGCCTTGGGAGGGTGGTATGTTTCTACCTAATCCCTGTCACTCTCCTTGTCTCTTCCCCCACTTCTTTCTTTTCTTTCTTTCTCTCTCTTTCTTTCTTCCTTTCTTTCTTTTTTCTTTCCTTTCTTTCTTTCCTTCCTTTCTTCCCTTCCTTTCTTTCCTTCCTTTCTCTCTCTCTCTCTGTCTCTCTCTCTCTCTTTCTATTTCTCTCTCTCTCTTTACCTCTTTTACTATTAAAAAAAAATACCATTTTTTTGGGCATACATCTAACTTCATTTGGTTTTAATCAAATCCTGGGGTATATTTCAAACCTTTCTGGGTTCAATCAATTTTATTTGCAGAGACTTAGTTTTCTTTGCTCTTCTGTGTTTAAATTAGTTCATAACAGTATCTTACCCAGGAAGTAGTATTTGGTCACCTGTATTCAAGAAAGATCAACTCAGAACAGGAAGGAAGGAAAGGAACTCCTTTGATTAAAAGACCTTGAGGGCAAGAGAACAAATTGAGAAGAAAATTACCATTAAAAGCATCATCAAAACAAAATGCAAGATTAGTCTTTAGCAATAATAATAAGGAAAAAAATGAACTGGTTCTACTGGACTTTGTTCAGTTCATAAAAGGAAAGATATGCAATAGATGCCAATGAAAACAGGAGACTGAAACTGAGGACCTTCCAGCTCCATGTCCCTAACTGTGTTTCAGAATTTAAAAAAAAAATGCGTACATTATTTTGAATGGTTCCGGCTTTGGCAGGCTTGTCCTTTGTTATATGACTCGTCCACTTCCAAAATAAGTTTCAGTCTTATACATGTCTGTCTGTCAATCTCTCTCCCTCCCTCAGATTTCACATTTATTAGTGATTTGACAAGGTACAGTCAGCCTGGCTAATAAGTTTGATGAAAAGAAACTTGAGGAGAGGACCACAGCTCCTGACCTAACCTCCCATAGGCCTCAGAACTGCTGATATAATTGGGGAAACTGCCAGGTTTTTGGGACAAATCTTTTTTGGGTCTGAAACAACAGTGACACATTTCAAACTAAATGCAGATTGGGAAAAATCACTTAAATTTAAGTTAGCCTTCTTATTCAGACAAAGTGAGAGAAGTGTAATACCAGTTATGAAGCAGAAGAAAAACTTCAGAAAAAGGCCAGGGGAAAAAGCTGGTAGTGCTTGTAGAGTGAGTGAGAGCGGGACAAGCACAGCTGAGCAGGCGGTAGAATATGAGACGAGGTGTAACCTGTGCCACCTGGCCAAGGTGAAACATGGGGCTCCCCCTTGATGAAGCCATGTCAGGGATACAGTCCTGAGCTAAGAAAAAGGGCAACATGCTACCTTGATTCTGGCAGTTGGCAATCTCACCAAAAAAACTTCTGTTTTCATAGACAGTTAGACTTGATTTCTCATCCCTCACCCTGAAAACTAAAATGGAGAAAAGTATTTTACCACATTTATATAATCTTCTATCCAACCCTATATATAGATTTCATTGATTTAATACTGAGCAAGTATTCTGACCTCTTAGTAGGCAATCACTTTATTGCCAGTTTCCTACTCTGTGCCGTTCACCTAAAATCAACACAGTAAAATAATAATTTTAGTAATTAGTCTGACCATTTAAGTTAGATAAGGGTAAGAGAGCAGATCATGCCCAGTTCTCAAGTGCCCTATCTCCATTAAGAGACTGATGTAGGACAGAATACATTCTCTCTATGAAGCTGTCTCTGCTGGATAAAGCAATCGCTTCCTTTACTATTCCTTTTATCTTTTTGACTATAGCACAAAGCAGCATCATTAAGATTGAATTACACATCTCCCAGATTGCAAGTCCAGAGGAATACTGCTTAAATGACAGAAACTACTGTACATTACCACTTCCACAGGTTACTGCAAATCTTGTCTCATGATGTGTGTCCTTCAGCTTCGGGGACTCCATCTGAGTCCCTTCTCACTTGTGTTGGTATAAATCTAGAATAGTTTAATGCATCTCAATACATCATATCTAAATGCATGTCTGCAGCAGGGACATCTCTGCTCAAGGTTATTACTTACTTAATTTCTTATTCTTTACAGTGGTTGAACTGCAGGTTAATTTACTAAAACATTGCATATCTAGAAGTTCAAGCATTAAAATGGCACTAGCTACATTAAAAGCAAAGTAGAAATTAACTAGAAATATGTGAATTATTCCTTTCCAACAGTCACAGGAGATTATAGTACAACCAAGACATGATAAGCTAACTTTCATTGCTCTTCTATTAGTAAGATCCATTTCTCCACTCATTCTTTATTTTTGTCAGAACCACTTGCAGATAAAATCTCCATTTTCAGCCATTTGAAATACTGAAATTTTGGATTTGCTGCAGTAAATAGTCATATGACTTTAAATTAATTTTTACATTTGAATTTACACAAAATAGCTGTCCTCATTGTATATTAATTCTGGTAGTAAGCAAAGTGGGGCCAGAGGATACTAAAATCTACTTTGCATCTTTAATGACTCCCATGACACTGTCCTTAGGCCTTTGGGATCTCTATTATGCAGTGCATTATGCATTTAGAATTTTAATTAAATCAAGACACCTTACCCAGGACTACTCAGGTCAATATGCACCCCACTAGACCCAAAAGATATGAAGGAAGGTCTCCTATCTTTTTCAAGGGGTATTTCACTACTAAATGGAAAAGACTGAGCAGAGAAACTTCCATTATGTCCAATCCAAAGAGCAGGTAAATGGCAGGAGTTGAGAGCGAAAATGTCAGACCAGCTCCAGTCCAGACACCTGAGCCAGGCTAAGCAGCATGCTAACAAATGAGCTGGATTTTTCCATTGTTAAAGAATATCTTCTTTTTCTTGAATTTTGATCTAGCTCTTCCTTTCTTGGTGAAACTGGAAGAAACAAATCTGCTAAAGGTTGTGGGCTTGATTTCCAAAACAAAGCCACTTTGTCACAGAAGTTCTACAGGGTTCTTAAAAGCTGTTTGGGGTAACACGACACACAAAATCCTGCTACGTACAAACTGCTGCTCTCTGCTTATCAAGAAGACAAGAAGTGAGCCCCACAGAGGGCACCATTAGCTCATCAATCCTCTGGCCCCAGAAGTGGTTGTACACTGCCTGCTTACACACACACACACACACACACACATATGTGCCCACAGGATAACAAAGAGATTTTAGTACATTCAAAAGTCTCTGGTAGTTATTTTAGCTGCTGCAGCCCTAGTGCTTCCACTAATCTCCAAAAGCAAAGTGGGCATTGCATTCCTGTTGTCAGCAGCATTCTCCTACCACTTTTGCCCAGCAACAACTGAGAACATTTATTTTTATTTTGAAGGGTGCTACCTTCATGTCAGAACCCACCTCTACTTGGAACTCTCCAATGCCTTTGGCATTGTGGTACATAAAGCTGTGGTCTTCCACCAGGACAAATGTGATCTGAGTCACAGGTTAGGTCCTAACTCTGCCCAGCCTATTGTTTTAGATATTATAGCCAACAGTCTTAATACTGAGGAATCTGTCTGCTTTAGTGTGGCTGGAAAACATTGAAACACTTAGAGTTGTAGAAGTAAAAGCTTACATCTAGCTTCTGCTCCCTATACAGGAGACCAGTAAGCATGGGGATGTACGGAGTTGAAAACATAATTTCAAATATATTATTTAGCTACTATATTCCATTGTGGACTATAAATCCTTGCAGGAAAAGCACATGAAGCTGAAAAATTCAACTTTCATCCAAATTTATAGACTGAAACAGAACTCAAGTGACACAGACTGACACTCTTATCATAGTCAGTATCATAATCACATGGGGTCTGATTCCATGTCAATAAAGCAAGATTTATGAAATATAAGTAATTCTCACTACTTTTATTTCACTTCCATGGTTTTAAAACACTGTAGTCAAGTCAGTTGTACTCTTTGTCTCCAAATAGTTTGATGTTATAAGTCATAGAATTACAATAAAAGACGTCCATTATCCACACACAGATGAACACATACATATAGTATTTAATTCAAACATACCAGAGAAAATGTCTCACCCACTTAATGGAAAAGTACTTGAGCTAGACAAGGACAATAACTGACAAAATGATATTAGGATATTTTTGCAGTCATTTTTTATTCCAAAAAGTTGTATTTTTTTGTAAACCTGACATTTCCAAAACAGTGCAAGTGAATCAGAATACAGGTGAACACAAGCTTCTAAATATAGGTGACATCAGTAAGAGTGAGCACATTCTTCCAACCACAAGTTCACAAAAAGAAACATACAATTTTACAATTTGCAGGCAGTGACATTCTGAGAAAAACAAGGGATGATAGTACAGGTACTCTACTGGGCATGCAAACCAAGCTCCAAAAGCAATTAGTCTTCATGCCAGTTTAATCAATGCACATTCAATGAACGAAATTCTACTTTCATTTATATCCAAGAAACCCTAGCAAGTGGGTAGACTTGGACAAAGGATAGAAATTAGTTCCACGATTCCCTTAATTCTTTAGTGAAAGCAGTATTATATATTTCCATGTCAAATAGATACTATGCTTAAAACTGTGCAAGGCTCCAAAATGTGCCCATAAACAGAAGACATTCAAGAAAATTGATATTAAATATTGTCAAAGAAAAATTTTTCATATCTGTTGCTTTCAGCAAGCTGGGCTATCTGCACATCACTGACTTGGTAAGTAGGGTCATTATCATTCAGGTATTTAGGCATAGAAAGGACTGTTTTCACTGTTATGCTTGGCATTGCAGAAGTCTTCGCCACTTTGAAATTAAAAGATTGCTTAAGTGGTCTACAGGCTTGGAGTTTACATCAGGCGTAATTTCTCTCTCATATAACCCAAGCAACTTGTGAGTTTTTATTGTCAGATGTTGAATCAATACACTTAATTCACTTTAAAACTATTTTCTCCCTAGAGCATGCAGATAGCTAATAGTTAACAAATACTGATCAATCCTGTAGTAATAGCAGACACTTGATGATGGTGGTGGTAAAAAGCAAACAGGAATACGAGTGTGGTCCATTTTTATAATATGAAGCTATCATGGATATGGCAAGGAAGAGCAAGGCCTCTAGCAGATTTCTTGCATGTTCTCTGTGTTCAAGTTTCCGAACTTCCAGCTGTTCTTTCACCACGGTCTTAAGGAAGAAGACATCCTGCAACCTTCCAATCCTGGTTTCACTTTCTACCACAGAGCTTGGCCCTTCTTTCCTTTATATGGATTTTATACCAACATGACATTTACTCCTTATTTACACAAAGTGCAAAATACAAGTTGAATCTAAACCCAAGACTTACAAAGTTCCACTATTTCTATTCAGAAATCCAAGAGTTTTTTAAAGAAACATTTTTGAATTAATTACAACTGGGTTTCTTCTAATTCAACAATTTGTTAAAGAATTACCAGCAATAAAAGTGGCAAGCTGAGATCCAATAACATCTGCGCCTTTATTAAATTTCCTTCTAAATTCTTGAGGAAATACATTCAGAACTTGGAACATCCAGACAGGCAATCTCAAGACTCAAATATCCAAACATTTTAATCCTTGCATCTACTTATCTCTCTTAAAATTATCATATAAACAAACTCATGACTCAAGTATGTAACTCACATGGCAAACATAATGCTCACAGCATGTAGCAATTTATCACTTGCTTTAATAGCAACAGATCACAATCTTTAACAGTAGCTTTAAAACCATCCATCTCAATATTAATATGATTTAATTATTTTTTATTTAAATTATTATTTAAAGGAATTTGTCAATTCCATAGTGGTTGGCCCAATTATATCCTTCTGGTATCTCAACTGTACAGTCCTAGAGACTGCAAAAGAAAACACCCCAAAGAGAACATTCTGTGCTGCCCTCTTCAGTGAGGCAAAGCAAGCTACATGTCACTGAGGAAGTGTTTTTATCCTCTCCCATCCAGGCTAGTAAAGGACAGACTCAAGATACAGAGTTATCACAACTGTGAAATACTTTACGTTCTGTAGCTTATAAATCAAACATCAAATTTAACTTAAAGAAAGAGACAGTAAAAATATTTTGGCTTATTTCTATTAAATGATCAATATATGATATTACCAAGCATTGTGAATTGTGAATACCAAGCGTATCAGGATTTCAGCTACTTTTATCTGCAAATCTCTCTTTTCTCTCTTGCATTGATGTTTAAAAGTACAATAGAATTTATATATATATATATGTATTTCCAAAGATTTAGCCAGATATCAGTGCTTGAGTGAACTATATAGCTATTCAATAGAAATTATAAAACATTGATACAAATATAAAGGCATACTCAATATAAAAAGCTTGTATTTATAAAAAATATTCTTACGTAAAAGTCTTCCCCTGAGGGCATACTACATAGTTGGATTCATAAATATTGCTCTGCACTGCAGCTTGGTTATCAAAGTTCAAAGTTCAACTCTTAAATGAAGTGTGAATTGCTCCAGTCACCTGACATGGCTGCAGTGGTTGCCTCAGGATGTGTTCCCTAGCTTTTTGGAGTAATAAAGACACAGCATCAATGGGGTCTCCAAAAAATCTGGAGAAGATTCCTTCTTCCACATATGGAAGATACGAGAGCAGGACCTATAGACTAGCAAGTGCATGTCACATGACTGGGCAGTTTTGTTCTCATGGGCAGTTTACTGATTTTTCTGGACCCAGTTCCAACTATCTTCATTCTCCTTTCTGCTCTTTTCAGCCTCAATAATTTCTTTGTATCTCCGGCGGAAGAAGCCCATCTGCAAATCAGAAGAGATGACAGTGGTAAGTTATCAAATCAATAAATTTATTTACTTTGACAGTATGATGACAGAAAACATTATGCAGAAAGAACTAGCCCAGGAGTTAGCATCTAATTCCTCCAAGTGCCAATCTGAAATCTTAGCTCCTTATTTACATCAATATTAATGAGACTGGATCCCAAATTTTCATAAGTGCTGCTCCTTATAGATAAACTACTCTGAGGTAGGAGTCCTCTTATATGAAGTATGAGTTAAAAAAAAAAAAGAAAAAAAGAACATGAAGTATTTCTAATAAATACAGACCAGCAGAGGCAGATACAGGTTTACTGCTTTAAAATAGAGACAAATGCTAAATTTGCAGCTGAACCTAAAACCAGGCTAACTCTTAGTCTTGAGTAAATGCTGGCAGAGTTTTATGAACAGAACTCTCAGTGTCTACAGCTGCACAAAACAAGAGGGACGAGAGGAATACAGTACAGTCACCCACCTCCCACTTCTCAGTTCTATCTATAATCACTGATAATCACTTTTGCATATCTTCTTTTCCTAAGCCCTTGTACTTACAGAAATGCAACTGGTTCTCATCGCAGTTTGGATAAAAAATTCTCATATCTCTGATTCTTTAAGTCTCACAGATAAACCAACATTATTTTAATAACAGACTTTGGTAAGCATTCAAGAATAACTGCTTAAACTTAGCAATGCACTGTTGAGATCACTGAATAAATATTTTGTTCAACATAATTAAACATTTATGTAATTCCTACCATGCTAAACCTGTTTTCTTACTCCTGCTGTGTAAAACATGATGTTTTAGTCTTTTTTTATCAACCAGTTATTGCCACCCTTTATCCCCAAATTGCCTGTGTGTAGGAATATTTTGTGTTGTTTTGCCATTACTAAAATTCCATTAAATTTGACTTCTTAGTTTCAGTTTCCAACAACTTTAATTTTCTTCAAGTACATTTTAATTCACAGGGGTCTAAATGGCAGCATATTCAATCTGTCAAGGGTGCTTCTCCAGCACATCTTCTTGAAGTCCAAGTCCTTGCCTGTGCCTCCAATTACATCCTGAATTCACAGTAACATGAGACTATGTACACACCATCCTATCATCAATCCCTGTCTCTGCCTCTTGACTTCTGTGCAAAGGACATAGAAGCTGTAGCACAGTCTAACAAGCCTGTCTCTCTTGGTAAATGGGACATGCTATTAATCCAGAGATAAGTGTACTCTGCTAGGAGCATAGGTATACATTACACACATACCTACTGTCCTACTTCCAGCCAGACAGGGATAATTTATGCAGCAGCCAGAGGGGGTATGGCTAGAACCTGGAGATTACTGTTCATCACCTCAATTCATTGCCAGGGGTGGGGCTGAGTGGGTGAGTCTCTTCCAGGGGAAGGGATCCTTCTGGTCAAGAAACCAAAGTGGAGGGAGCAGTGGGGTAATGCTGGCTCCAAGCCAGAGGGAGCAGTCCAGGCAATGTGGCTGCGGTCTGACTCAGTAGCATTTTGCATGTGATTAATTCTTTTCTACTCTCTTGTTATTAATATTGTTGCTGTTACTGTTTGTTTTCTTATCTCATTGCTGTTTCCAGTAAATTGTTCTTATCACAACCCATGATCTTCACATTTTGTACCTCCAATTCTCGTCTCCATCCCGCCTAAGGGGAGTTTGGAGTGTTTCAGCGGGAACATTAAATTGGAGAATACAATTCCTAAACCACTAAGCCTAATTTGGTGCCCAAGTGGGACACAAAGGTTATGATAACAACAGATCTGCCCAGAGCAGGCTGGAAACAAACTTCATCTAAGTGTTTGCTGTAAGGTCCAGAGCCACTGCCTACAATGTTGCTTGATCTGTTCATGTGGTTGTGGTACTTAACCCTGTATATATGTGCCCCTTGCAGTGCTCTTCTTCAGAGAAGGGAGAAGGATCAGGATTACTTTGTTGATGTACTGTTTGATAACAGTTTATCACATGATAACATGTAATGATGGTCTTTGGGGTTTGTATTCAGTGCTGTTCTCCTACACTTGCCTCAGGCGCAATATTTGGTAGGTCCAGTAAAAATCATACCTAGTAGGGAAGGATTACTTTCCTCAGCTTTTAACCCCTTTTCCTTCTTCAGGCCTGTTACAACAGCTTTGGAGAATTTTGAATTCCCTTTGGATGTTAAGGAAAACATGTTGTTGTTGCTAAGTTTGCCAGGTCTCCTCAGTGCAGTCCACACCATGGCAAAAATTAAATAAAAGAGACTTTTAACATGATCTTTCAGAGATCTGCCCTGATGGTGGATAGTCATGAGTGGCATAGAATGTAGGAGAAAAAGGCCAAGTTGCTGGAGGAATTATCAGCTCCAATGACTTGGGAGTTCATCCCTGAACAACTACAGAACCCCGATAATGTGACAGAATACTTGCAAAGAGAATGCTGTGGCAATTCCAGAGAGGAGCAATCTATTGCAATGTGATGGGCCCAGACTATGATTTATTGGACATTGCCCTGTACTATATAACACCCTCAGGGGAAGGGGAATGAAAATACACCAACAGGCACTGTGGCCACTCAAACTGCAGCTGAACCAGATGAACAACTCATGCCAGTAGCAGGTGCCCCTATAAAGAAATTCAAGATAAATTTAGTTCACTTAGCCAGAGCAGGCATGGCTAGAACACAGAGATTATTCTATATCATCTCATGTCATTGGTGGGGGCAGAGGGAAGACAGTCTCTTTGGGGGAGTAGGGTTTCCTCCCAGCTGAATAGGTAGGGCAGAGGGATTTGATGGAGTTTGTTGGTTCTGAGCTGGAGGGAATGGCTGGGGTAACATGGCTGTGGCTGGGCCAGGTTTGGCTCAGTGAGCCTTTTGCATGTGAATTACTCTCTTTCTTTTGTACACTTTCATTATTAGTATTGCTGCTGTTTGTTTTCTTATGTCATTTCTGTTTCAAGTAATTATCTCAGCCTGTGATCTTTACCTTTTGTGCTTACACTCCTCTCCATCCCACCACAGGTGTGCAGGGAAGGGTAGGAAGGACCGAAAGGCTCAAGGTTTTCTTGGGAGCACTAAATCAGAGAATACCATCCCTCAACCACAACGCCTGCAACTACTTTATAAATGCACAGTAGGTAGACGTACATATAAATGCCCATGATATCAATGTTACAAAGGTCCCATGACCTGTAGGCACCCCTGAGTAACTGGAATTAGAACTTAAAAATCATTTGTTCGGTCATTCTTGTGCACTGACTGTGAACATATATGCTTGTTTTGCATTAATTTATTTTTTGGTAAGGAAGGAAAGGAATTAGTAATATAATTAACCCCCTCTAAGTACCTTGGCAGCTTCCTTTAGATGTGACAAAAAACAATCAGTGCCTAATTTTTAATACTGACGCATTGCTAGGCCTATGAAAAGTTAGAAGTGCCTTTGTGAACACACATGTGAAGATGACAGACTCCAGGAAGTTTTCTTTTCATCTTCGGGCTCTCACAGGTGACAGGGGCTGGCAGGCCCAGCCCTGCACCTGGGAAGCCACCGGGCCCCATCCCGGCAGGGGAGGGGCGGCCATTGACCGCTGGGATCCTGGTTCTCCTCCCCCACTCCTAGTGCAGCCACCCCATGAGATCATGCAGCTGAAGGCAGAGGCGGCCTGCAGCCCATGCAGAGAGTGGCCCTGCAGCTAGAATTGAATGCAGCAGGGGCCGGAGATAAGCCATGCAGCTGCTGCTGTTCTGGCCCAGCCTCCTGAGATCCTGGCATAGCCCCACAGTGTGGCCGCAGCCTGGCAGGGACCACATGATCCTCAGCAGGCTCCGGGTGAGATACTAACTCTTTCAGTGCACAGATGAGACTTACAGACCTTCAGTCCTCCCTTGAGTGAGAGAAAAGGACAGAACAGAATGAAGACACATAAGGAAACATGAAAGACACCAAGGTCAGTGAAGAAGGAGTCAAGTCCCAGGTGGAAGGAGAATGAGGAGATGTCTTAAGTTTAGGCTGAAAATAGTCTTGCAAGCTACAGGGATGGACTGTGATACACTGAATATCTCTATAAATCATGGAAAACATAGGGAGGTGGAGTGTTTAAATTGTAGACCATGAGAAAAGGCATCTGTGCTGAATAAACAGATGCTGAAGATGTTGACGTAGCTGTAATTCCATAAGAAGCTTGAACAGAGAGAGAGAGAGAGAGACGAGTGATGAAGAACCTTTGCCCTCAGGGAAGAAGAAGACCTCTGTTCCCAGAAATGAAGATAATTTTAAAGACGGACTTTGCTTTTGAACAATTCATCCATAAAAGTGGTACCCCATGAGTCTGACATGGCCCAGAAACGCAGCTTTGGGAAGGCTGTGAAGATGGGAGGAACTTCACGACTGCAGATTCCCGTGTGGCTGCCAATTGTGAGAAGTGAAGCCATGAGAGAACTGTTTTTCTTTCTTGTGGAAAAGTCCCTATGGCATGGCAACAGAGGTTCCTCTCCCTAAGTGAACTGAAAAAAAAAGACTTCTTAAGGTGGTAACTGACCGAATTGTTCCAGTATGTTGTCAGTGAGAAAGAAAAGAGGGTGTGGGAGAGGGGGGGAGAAGTGTTCTGAAGGTTTTATTCTGATTTTTATTATTCTTTTAGGCCTGTTAATAAAAGTTTTCTTTATACCCTTTAAAGCTTGAGCCAACTTTGCTCTTCTCCTATCCTATCTCACAGCAGGAAATGAGTAAATATATTCTAGTAGGTGCACTGGCATTTAGCCAACACTGAACCCACCACGGCATAGTATCCTTCCCATGTACCATAAGCAAAGCTTTATTTGTTGCAATGTACATGCAAATGCATGGATAATGGTGGTTCTGTTCTGAAAAATCAGCTCATATAAGTGACTCTTAAAGTTTCTCGCTTCCTAGCCTCTTTCAGAACACTGATTGAAAGGATTCAGGAAGAGAGAATTGGAGAGGAGTTTCTCTCCAATTTAGCTCCCAATTCTTCAAATTTACTCTAGAAGTCAGATAAAATTCTTTCTTTAGCAGAAAAATATCATTACTAGTAATTTCTGTAATGGGACCCACAAGCTATACCAGTACAAAGAATTTATCTTGAGAAGACATCCTCAAGATTGCACCATCACAGTGAAAGCTCACCAGTGATGCCAACAGAATTTAGCTCAGTGGAGGCTGCAAATGAATAGTGCAAATGAATAGCAGAAGTTTATCTAGATTTTCAGTCTAAAATGGAAGTGAATTATTATATTGATTATAAAAAAAAAGTGTAAGAAAGAGCCTACTACTTTTCTGTTCTGCTCCAGCTGGGTTAATCATGAGTACTTATTTATTCACAGGAATCTGCTGCTACTACTTGCATATGCTCAGGGAGCAGATGTTATGAAAATGTGGGTGGCTTTTTTTGTATTATCAATTTTTGTAACAGAACCTACATGTTCTGTGCTTTAGAAAAGAAAATTGCCAAGAGAAGTTCAATTTCTAGTTTTAAAAACAGGTTTTAAATCCTTAAGGTTTTCATCTTTCATGCAACACCACGTCCTTGGTACAATAAAACTTCCTCTTGAAGTTATAATCAAAATTACAGAAAGGCTTTTTAATTTCCTTGAGGGCCAAACAAACAAACCCCAAGTATTTCCCACTGTTATTTTAATTAAAAAAATGTCTGTTTCCAAACATCTGCTTCAGGAATTGTCTTTAAAAGTTGGTAATGAGGGTTTTGGTACTTTTTTTTCTACTGCTTTTTTTTCTGGATAAAGAATGCTGTTGTATAACTTTCTGGTAGGGATAAAAAGTGAGCTGAAAACTGTAATAAATATT
Source organism: Phainopepla nitens (assembly GCA_013400175.1). Classification (NCBI taxonomy): domain Eukaryota; kingdom Metazoa; phylum Chordata; class Aves; order Passeriformes; family Bombycillidae; genus Phainopepla; species Phainopepla nitens. The sequence goes on from VXBQ01002339.1 coordinate 42,499, forward strand.
AATGAAGCCTGAAACATTACATCTAGAGGTGATTCCACTTTGAAGAATTATGTTCATTTGCTGTAAATGATGTGGATACTCTCAAATTATGTAGAAGACTTCAGTGCAAGCAAAAAGAGAAACTGGACCTTAAAGATTTTTTTTTTAATGTTTTCAGAAATAGTGGTGAGGGATTAGATTCATTTCCCATCCTTGAGAGACAAGGATGTTCTTTGTTATGTGACACTGTTCTTTAGTGGCATATATCTACATTTAATGTAATAAAATCCCTACCATCACCAGAAAGACACTTCTCTTGTAATCACCATGAAGAAATCACAACATAGTTATTGTCTCACTAAAGACCACACAACCCACATATCTATCTCCTTACAATTAACTCATTTCATTCAAGAAGGACAGCAGTATTCACCGTATGGGGAAGGCTGGTAAGTACCTGTAGTAAGCTGGAGAGAATGAGTGAATTTAAAATACAGTGATGGGTAATAAGGAGGCAGACAACTGGACCAAAGCTGGAGAGTTAATACAACAATACATAGAGTTGAATATCACTCTTTTATCACTGGAGCTGAAGTGACACCAGGTCCCTTTTCCATGGCTAATGTAAAGCCATTAAGAGAACTGAGAAAACCCATTGAAGAAAACACTGCTGGGACTCAGTCCTGAATTTCAAGAAAGGAAGGGAGAGATCCTCATCTTTAACACGAGTATTGCTGTGATCTCATCTATAGAATGGGTGTTTACAGTAGGTCAATGGTGGCAAACACTTGTTTCGTGAGTCTCTAATATCATTAATTTCTCCCAAATTTTGCTTTCCATATACACAGACACACACATGTGTGCACACATACAGTTACATGTATAGAGCAAATAAATACCCAGCTCCAGAACTGTGATCCCATCAGGCAGTCAGTGAGTTCACACATCCCCATCCAAGGAAAGCTCTGATCAGTAAACCTCTTGAGGAAGGCACTCATGAGAAAAAGAGCAACAGGAGAGTGCATTTACAGGAGGCAAAGAGAGACTATGGAAAGCTGTGTAAAGCTGAAGGGTTATAAGGGAAGAGGAGGCGTCATCCACTAAAGACAATGCAGGAAATGACAAAAGGATATATGGGCTAGAATAACTAAATTAAAGGATGCAGGTAAAACCCATGGATAGATGCAGGATTTGAATCTAAACCACCTACTTACAGCAGCTCTAATACTTCTTGAAGCACCTCCAGAAAGAACTAGTTATGGTTTGTCACTTCAAAACCCAAAACCATCCATAGGTTTTTACATACATCTTTCATTTAGTTATTCCAGCCCATGTACCCTTTTATAGCAGAACCTTACTGTCATCTACAATATATACTGAGCAGAAAGCATGTTTCTAGAAGTATTGAATAATAAAGCAACACAAAAACTGTGTTAGTCTAAGATGGGAAATTACACCTATTATTGTGAAGTTATTTATTGCCATGCGACAGCACTGTCAAGTCCTCTATTCAAACACGGGTATTTAAAGTCTTTAGCATACACAACTCCCTTTAACTGCCATGCCAGATTTAAATCCCTTCAATCCCAGATAAATCATATCTAACAAAACTCACATAGAACAGCATTCTGCAAGCACCCACAAAACCAGAAAATTCCAGTCAAAAATGATTTCAAATGGTTGAATTATCATCACAATGAATTATCTTGTTGGGTTTTTTTCTGCTGTCACTTTCTGTATATCCAAAGGCTCAATTACTAGATCTTGTATTTTCCTAAACTCCAAAAGTATAAGCACTTACCCAACACATCCTGAAGTTTGGGGCTGTGGCTATCTCTCTAGGATGTGAATTATAAATATGCTTGAAGAGTGATGAGATTACAAAAAAAAATTTAATTTGCAGTTGGGAAAAAACAAAGTTCATCAGAGGGCAAGCAATAGCTCTGCTTTTATTTTATTCACTGTTAGGTACATTTCTAAAGTGTTTTTATCATGCCCAACAAGGTTTATTCTCCCAATCAAATAAAAAGAGAAATAGCTTGAAATGTGGATTGTAGAAGGATGGTTATGTTTCACACTTTTTAAAGTCTTTTTCCCATTGATATAAGTAGTTAGGAAACAAGAAAAAAATTATAGCAGTCACATACTGCTGTAAAAACATTATGTCTTCATTAAAGTAGCGTTTCAAGACTATGACTGAGTTAGGAATACAGGTTTGTGAACAACAATATTCAAACAGAATTCAAAACTATATCAGAAAGTATTGCCACTTCTTAGTTTTTAATTTTCTCTAGTGCATACTGGGTGTTAAAACAATATTCCTCTATTGGCAAGGTTAATGACCACAGTACAAGCCGGCATGTAAAAAGAAAAGAGAGTAAAGTAAGTACTAACAAAGGGGTAAGAAATAAAACATAAGAACCAATGACAAAATCTCCCAGGAAACTATGCTTTGACAACACACTTTGCGTTCAGTACCTCAGTCACAAGCTGTCTTTCCTCTGGTACACAATTCCTTTATCTAATATAAGCAGTGTCCAGTCATACCTGATGAATAGTCTGTATTTACATAATGAATCTTTCACTGCCACATTGCTAATCTAAGCGGATGTCCCAAGCCATTCACAATTAGCTTACACATCTCACCTTTTTTTGACATGTACTACTTGGGCACTTCTCCAGTCACATAAACATTACCACAAATAGAAAAATACACAGCATACATAATATCTTTTGTTAAGGACTTAGTATTTACAGTACTTCAAAAACTAAGAGAATTCCAGTGACTGGACTTATAAAGATCTTCCAGTGCTGAGTTAGGGTTACCTGAGTTTAATGAAAGTACAAACTTCCGGCATCTTGCAGGATAGTAACTATGTATGGTATCTTGCAATACAGATGTTACCAGTATACTTATAAGTGCAATTAAAAAGAGAATTGGCCAACATTTAAACTTACAAACACTTCCAATTACTTTAAAAATTTTTACCTATTGCAAAATTTTACTATATAGTTTGTTTTTTAAAAAGTCCTAGAATGAACACAGCCATCAACAAAAGTTCATCTCTGATTATCGCTCTCAAAACTGAGAAAGAACACAATGTCTACTGCAGATACATCCAGATAAAACTCTTTTAAAATCTCAACAGGGAATAGGACAGTAACTAAAGATATCATTGCTGTAAACACAATTAATTTAAGACATACCTCAATCCATATTTTCCATTTCCTCTCCAAAGAAAAGAAAGAAACATTACTGAAATATTTTTTGCTTTGTTTGAAAACCAGAGACTAAATATTAAAGACCATTTCTGTAATCAATAAAAAACAGCTTTACAATCATACTTTGATATATTTGATCTGTCAAAAATATTTTAATGAAAATTGTATCATGTTCACAGTTATCAGAATAAGTCATCTTCATGGGTTAGCCAAACCAGAAAGAAATGGCGATGGCTGGTGTAAGTCATAATACAGCATTTCCCATTGTAACAACAAGCCTAAAGACAGAATTCAGACCAGGCAAATCACATTTGCTCTATTATTGGCATTTGGGTTTGAGAGATGCTAATGACTTCCAATAAATACACATATTGTATTCTGGTAGTGGGAAATCTTGGGACTTTAGACACTTATTTGCACTTTTTCAGTGAACAAGTGCATTCTTTTTATGGTTTAGACTTCTGAAAATGACGGCTATCTTTCGTCTTTTCTGAAACACATTCTGAACTACAACTCTACCTCTCTCTTGCCAGTGGATTACATTTGTTTGCATGGTTCCAGGATAAGAGCAACACAGCTGCAATGGCTGTGATGTTCTCAAAGTACTCTGGCATGCACAGATCTTATTTAGAGGACACAGAGGCTACAGAGAACACCCAGTCACAACAGAATTGTTGCACATTTGCATAGCTCTTTTTATCAAGAAAGATAACAAAGGCATTTTACAAGTACTGGACACATACCACCACTGAAATATTGCCAGTTTTTCTCTTGAGTGAACAAATATTACATGGCAGCCAGCAAGCTCAGTGGTGAAGGCAGTGTTTTGGCTATCACAGCAGCATTAACCTTTTACTTCAAGAACAAATAAAAGAAGAGCAAACTCAATCTTTCTGCAACATCCAGTCAGAATTCAAAAAACACACCCAATCACTGGAGTAATCAGCTGTAGAAAACCCAAAGTTTGAGTCACTGTTGCAAGAATATGAACCCTTTTGATCTCAGCAAGCCAAAGGTCTACAAAAATTTTGTGGTGCTTGCTTTGGTTCAGGAAAAGGAAACAATAAAACAAATTTAAGTGTTCTTTAAGAAAAGCAGACTTCAAATGATCCACTCAACTTCCGCCTGGTAAAAACAGACAGCCAATCACTTCCATTGTCCCATGTCATCCTCAAGGTTCCCTAAATATGATACAAATGAAGATCTATCTATGTTTGGGAGGTAATACAGGCTTGGTCTTGAATCACAGAAGTTAATTATCACCTGACTGCATTTTTAATATTCCTAACAGGATAATATTGAAAAAAAACTTATTTTAGGTCTACTGAACCTAGAGTCTGTACCAAAAATGTAGTATGCTGAGAAGCCTACATGTGAGATAGCAAGTAACATCTTACTTACAGCAACTAGATAAATGAGTAACAAAGGCAAAAAAAAAGGAAAAATTTATCACAACACTGTAGAGAATGCAATGCCTCGAGGACTGTAGAAAGAGCAATTTCAGAGAACCCAAACAAAGTAACTTTTTGCAGTTTTTATGGACAGACAGGACAAGTATGGGCTATTAGGTTGCTACACACAGGGATCACATTTTTGTGAATGAAATATCCTGAAAAATTAGAGGAAAAAGGAGGGCAGGAACTTAGAAGTAAGTTTGAAAAGATACTGTTGACATGTATTTAAATAAAGAAGAGATGATGAAGAAGAAAAAAACAAGAAAGAAATTAGAAGAAATATGGACTTCTTAAGTTCCGAGGCAACTGATGCATCCATTTACATCTCTGCAGGGAAGACCTTTGTGATCTGTTCTCTTGGGTTATAGTGTAAGATGTAACCAAAAGTACATATTCTATCATCCTATTTACATAAGCTATAAAAATGAGAGGAGCAGTGTTCTTTATCTTCTCCATGACTCAGCCCTGAAAACTCCCTCTGGGGAAGCAGGAGCCACCCTGGGGGGACCACCGCTGCTAATGGGCCATCAAGGTCTCTCAGAATGATTCACAGAATCACATAATCTCACTGTGAGATGCCCTGCCCTGGGGGAGGAACCAAGCATTCCTGGATATAATCTGAGGCTTGGAATACCATGAAAGGACCACCACTGGATTCCCAGAGGACAGGAACTCAGGATAACTACCACTGGACCTTCAGAGAAGGACCAGACCTTTTCTACAGGATCACTGCTTTGACAAGACCACATCCAGCACTCCAGCAGTACTGCAGTCATCATTTAATTGGATTGCTACCACTACCCTCACCAATCAGCTTGTATTCTGACTGTGTCACTTTAAGACAGTGTTTCTGTACTACTGCCTTTATTGTAATTTTCCTATGAAATTGTAGTTCTGATTTGGAATCTCTCACTACCAGAGAGATTTGTGTGGAGGTAATTCCTCCACTGATTTGCTTTCAAACAAGCATAGCTGTGAAATACACTGTTCCTACCAGCAGTGCCTAGTACGTGCTTCCACAGCAAGTTGATCTGACTGCCTTGTTCATCTGAACAACAATTATGATTCTTAATTTTTGGCTTTACCATAGTGCATAATGGTTTATTCTTGGAATTATATGTACAGAAAGGAAGAAGCATGTGAACTCGGAATAAACACAACAACTTTCACCACAGATACGAAATGCCCCTCAGTTTCAACAGGTTTCTCTGTCCTCACCTCTAAAAAAAAACCATTCAAAGTTATATAGCTATTACACCCAGCTGGGGGACTTTTATTTAATTGAAATGTACTCTTACTGGGAAGATTATATATATAAATAGAGAGGGGGGCGAGAGAGAGATAGAGATAAGAAGTATATGTATGCATACATATGTGTATATGTACAGATATATATAAATGTATACTTTTGTCACAACAACCCCATGTATCACTACAGGATGGGGACAGAGTGACTGGAAAGCTGCCTGGCAGAAAAGGACCTGGAGATTCTGGTCAACAGCCAGCTGAATGTGAACCAGCAGTGTGCCCAGATGGCCAAGAAGGCAAATGACATCCTGACCTGTATCAGCAATAGTGCAGTCAGCAACACAAGGGCAGTGATTGTCCCCCTGTACTCAGCACTGGTGAGGCTGTGCTTTGAGCACTATGTCCAGTTTTGAGCCATTCACTTCAAGAAAGGCATTGAGATGCTGGCACAAGTCATGAGAATGGACAATGAAACTGACGAAGGGTCTATGGAATAATTCATATAAGGAGTAGCTGATGGAGCTAGGGTTTTTCAGCCTGGAAAAAAGAAGGGTCAGGGGAGACATTACTGATCTCTATTACTACCTGAAAGTAGCCTGTAGCAAGGGGGAAGTCAGCTACTTCTCTCAGGCAGCTAGTGACAGGACAAGAGGAAATGGCCTCAAGCTGTGGCAGGGCAGGTTCCAGTTGGACACAAGGAAGAACTTATTTACTGAAACGGTGGTTAAGCATTGGAATAGGCTGCCCTGGGAGGCAATAGAGTCACTATCTCTGGTACTGTTCAAGAAATGACTGGATGTGGCACTTAGTGCCATTGGTCTAGTTGACAAGGTGGTGACTGGTCAAAGGCTGGACTCAATGATCTTAAAAGTCTTTTTCAACCTTGATTTTATGATTATGTACATATATGTGTGTGTGTATGTATGTATAATAGCCACACTACTCCCCTGCACTGAAACACAAAGAGGTTTTGTGCCATAACTGTATTTCCCTATGCACCTCAGGGGCAAACTGTGGTGCTGGGGTTTTTTGATGGTTTGTTTGGGGTTTTTTTTAATCAGTTTTATTTCATTGCAGAGCTACCACTCCAAAACCTGGCCACTAGGAAAGGGGGTTGGAGCGATGACTGCCCAGGAAACAGTAGTTAGACACTGCCACCTGAGCTGTAAATGAAAGTGAGAGAAAATGGTTTGGGGCTTGTAACAGAATACAGAGCAACCACTGGCAAACATTAGGTGCAGAGTTTTGGAGTAGTTTCTTTTTCTTCCATTGGAACATGATGAGCTGTATGTTTTGGCCCATTTAAAAATACTTAATGTTTGAGGCCCTGAGAAAGTATCCCCTTCCAAAAAGGGAAAACTTTTTTGGTTTTACTGTATAGATGAATTTCAAGTTAGCTTCAGCCTTGGTTATCTTCAGATATCTTCTGAATGCTGAAACAATATGTGAGGCAATGGCAACTACTCTGTGTAGGAGAATACAAGTGCTCTTTCAAAGACACTTGGGCAGTCACAAGTTATTTCTCCTAAAATCTAAAAAAAAAAAAAGTCTTCAAATTCTCATTTTAAGACAAAAGGCAAAAATGTACTCTGTAGCACACACTGAAGAGCAGGAACCCCCTAGCTAGTCAAAAAACAACATATGTGGGTGTTCTTCTTCTCCTCCTCTCTACAATCTTCTCAAAAATGCACAAATAAGAGGTTCTTATTACATAAGGGACACCTAGAGATCAGTTCTTTGACCCAGGATTCCAGAAAGCAATGCTAGAAACCTCATTTTAGACAAGTCAGACCTTGGATACCACAGGGACAGGTTCAACTCAGTGACACATAATGTTAAGATAAACAAGTTTTGATAAAAGTCCATCTCCTGTGTTAAACATACCACAGAGAAACAAAATAATGTTGCTGCAGTGAATATAAATTAATATAAAATCTTTGTTTTGAAAATCACTTCCACAATTGGCTCCATGGATGACTCAGCTGCCCAAATGTCCAGCCTGGTGCTCACTTACACATTCTCTCTTTGATAACACTTTGTTTTTTCTGTGCACTTAATCTAAAATGACATGAATTAAATAATTCATTTCACAGCTCAAGCCAGTTCAAATGCAGGAACTGCAATCCAAAACACTGTGAAGCACTATAATCATTAAGAAAGTATTTATTGCGTTATAATACATCATGCTTCAGTTTCGCATTTGCATTGTGTATACCTGGTCTACATGTGCATAAATACACTATGGCTGAAGAAGACTTTGTCCTGACACATTGCTGCAGTCCTGACAGGTGAGGGAAGCATGTTTGGGACAGCACTCGCCAAAATAAACCAGCCATCGCTGCCTTTCCCCCCTGAATTGCTGCCAGTGCTTGTGAAACCACAGGCCTGTCTAGCATGTGGGTAACTGGCCTGAAGAAAAGCAACCTCCTCCCCGGTTCCACTTTCCACAAGCATCTGGAGGCCACCAAAGGGGTATAGGCCAATCTCCACACGAAAAAGCAAAATGTATTGCTGTGTGCAACAGCGTGAGAGCTCCTCCTGCCCCTCCTGCAAATAGGTGACCACAGGTGAGGCATGAGTGTGGAGAGCAAGCTATGCTCCAGGTAATCTGGCAAGTATGAGAGCCTGCCCCCACAGATGCCTGCACAAAGTTATCCAGAGTAGATGAACAAGATAGAAAAACCCACAAATTGGGCTGACTAAAAAAATAGGCAAAAATGGGACAATCCCTGCCAGTCTGCCTTATGCATGGCATCTTGTGGAAGTCACAGAAATGCTGCTCACCCCCTCTGAATCCGTATGCACTTAAACCAGAGAAAGCACAACACCTACATTAAATATGAAAATAAATACAGAAGCAAAGCCTCTCAAAAATGATCAAGCTCATGCTGAAAAGCTTTTTATGTGTGTATAAACATGGCTGTGACGTTGCACATAAATAAGTAAGCTTTTCTTTGAAGGGAAACAACCAAACATTTAACATCACTTCCATTGACAAGAACCCCCTAAACTGTGCAATTTTAGATCTACAAATAATGAAAGAATTACCATCCTCGTCTTAGTATGATGCACAGTAAACTTATTCTGATAAAAAATAGTATTTTGTGCTGGAGTGTCCCTGCAATCTCACTCCTGCTAATGCTATAAATTCTAGCAGTGTGTAAGGGGAAATATTTACATGTGTTCTAGTATTCTTCTGCAACTTCAAGGAACTGTTTATTCCATTTGCAAAACATCAGCATGTTTGAGGATTTGCCCATTGTGTAGTGCCACTTGTGGTGTAGTTGTGCACACAGCAAGAGCGTACTTTCCACTGGGCGCTGCCAGCACACTCTGCACTGCTGCCAGTGCTCAGTTCTGTTACAATGAGTTTGCTCCAGCTCCTGCTCTTTTTTTGTGTAAACAGCTGCCTTCCAGCACCACAGTTTAGCTCTAATTAATTTCTTAATAAAAATGTAATTTATTTTGTAATCTAGTCCTGAAACTTGGGTAAATTCGTGTTCTCACTGGCAGTTCTAAGATATCCAAATCTCTATCTAATTAAAACCAGTTCTTTCATTCCACATTTAAAAACTAAATTCTAACATAAAGTTGGGATTTTTTTTTTTTACTTATCCACACACAAAATTTAGGAATGACTGTAGGATCTACTTGACCAATTTTGTCTAAAACATATTTACTATCAGACAATTAAGATTTCTCTGTTTTTAACTTTAAAAACATTTAACTTTCTCACATCAGTTGTATCTCAACTTTAATATTACCATAATTTTAATAAATACAGTAACTAGTGAGTGTGAAGTATTACTTATATATTTATGTATCAAACTAACACATATTAAAATACTGGCTGATACTAGCAGCTACACAGTTTTTAATCACTTTTCTCTGAAACAAAACCATAAATTATTGGATCCTTTAGTAATCATGCAAATCTCTGGATGAAGCACTGGAGCTCATCTGGCAAAGCTCGACTGTCATCTCTGACTGTGGGCAAGGCACCTCAACTTCCTTTGCCTCAGCACATATGTATGCAAAACCAGCCGTGTAGCCCTAGTTATAGCTATTTGCTGCTGTTACTTGGAATTTCTCTCAAAGCTTTCATGCAACAAAATGACAGTTTCTTCACACGTACTGAATGATCCCTAGACAATTTAAAAGAGCTCAAAGTATCAAGATTAACCCAGCAAGCAAAGGACTGTATTAACTTTAGTGGAGACCAAGAATTGAACTTGTGCAAGTTTTACCTGAAGACTCACAGAGTGATATTTCTCTCATCTGCACATTTTCAAACAGTTCATCTCTTGCCTTTATATGACAGGAAATGAGTAATATGAAATCAGTCATATAGGTATCAGCAGCAAGATGTCCTTTATCAAAACTGTGTGTCATTGAGACATAAACCCTGGGCTTCTTCCAATCTCGTATTTTTCCATTCTCACAGTTATTCTTTCATCTTAATTGCACAAACTTTTTTTCTCCCCTTTTACTATTTCTGACACAGAAAGCAGAAGTATTTCCCAAATGCCAGAGAAACAGAAGTTCTGAGACATTTTAGACTGTGGTCAGACATTGTTTTCCAAATGAACCTGGCCAGTAAGTACTTAAAAGTCTTCAAAATTGATTATAAAAGTACTTTAAAGCTATATCCCATGTAAAATTTATCTTTTGTATGATATAGTGTATAATCTATAGCCCAACTACACATACATCTATATAATTTAAGTTTAGGTTTTAGGTTTCTAAATCCATGGCCAGTTTTAGGTTTCTAAATCCATTTTATGGCTTCACAACCTGCAGCAATATGTCCAGCACATTGAGGCTGTGGCCTCCTGTCCCAGCACAGTCAGCTAGCAGAGCCTGCAGCACACAGGCTGCTAAACAGCGCAAGTCAGGCTCCTGGATTTCTGCCACAGGAAGCAAAATAACACTGGACTTGTTCCCATGTGTGCATTTGAGATTTACTTCTCTCAAAGACAGTCCCTGACCTTGACTGTGGTCTTTTAAATTTATGGATTGGTAACAGGGAACTGAAAAATGAAAATACTTGAAGTTCCTTACCCTTCATATTTACCACACCAGATGGCTGCTGGCAAGTGTTAGCATCAGCCCAGTTTTACTCTGTAACAGTGCTTGGGTAAAAGAATTGCACTTTATCAGAGACAGTGTGAAGGCTGTCTTTTAACAGATCCAGATGCTTCTTGCTCTGGTAAGGCATTTTACTATTGGGAACTCTTTGTCTGAGAGATCTGAAACATTTATTGCTGGATACTCCTTTCCCAAGGGCATCTATCTCTTAGAAAGTAGCTACCAATTGGTTTTTGCTCAACATGCACCCAATCTCTTTGCTGGTCAAGCAAAGTTTGACCCAATTTTCAGGAAACTGTTGAAATCAGTGAACCTCAGTCATCAAAAAAACATAGAAATGCAAAGTATCTAAGTGGAATATAATAGATTTCTAAGAAAGACCTTCCATTGTTCTGAAATGGTTATCAGAGGTTTCAATTTTTAATAATCAGGCTCTAAAAACTTCCACTTTTTCCCTTTTTCTCTACATCATTAGTCCCCCACATCCCTCACAAAAGCTTGTCTATTAAATTGGTTTTGCTGATTAATGACTTCTGTAATGGAGTAGACAATTATCCAGTTCCTAAAGAAAATAGATGTTAAATACAAGGATAAATTTAAAGTTTCTTTTCCCCTGGGATTAGCTTTGATTTTATGTTGCATCTGTTACCTTACCTTCCATAAGAGCACAGCCAGCAATAGGAAGATCAGAATTCCCACCAACAAACTGATGGCAATGATCCATCCGACAACATACCCACGAGGCTCCAGATTGTGCAAAGCCTCAAAGACCACCTACAAAGCAATTAGAAAAAGATCTTTTTAGAATTGGAAGTTGTATTGTTTTCTCTTGTACTTATCCTATTAAACACATTGTATGGTGGTCCCCCTGATCATATTTCATCTGTCAAACAAACAGAGAATGCAGCCTTAATTTAGTGCTTTCCATCAATTTATCTCAAAGGATTTAAAGCTTTCAAGTGGATTTTGAGTAGTCATGTGTTGGATCCAAAGAATATCAGCCTCTTCTCCAACGTAATGTTTACCCTGCCAACCCCCAACACCGAGCTTGCTCAGGTGCTGGGCCATCAAACGTGCACAAAGTTTTGCATGAAAAAATCCATCCCTTGGATTGGCAGGGATTGGTATGACATCTTGCATGGCTCGTCTTACTCATCGTGTTCTGGCCCTGCCAAACCCCCTGATGCTTCATATGAAATATTCATTATGAGCTTCTGTGGGTTAGGTTTTCTCAAGTGAATTTCTTCCCATTTGTTGTCAGGGAGATGCTGGGGGTGGCTTTATAGGCAAATAGACAGCGACTAAGAAACAAAAGGAGTAGCCAAGCACCCTGATATACCGTTGAAATGGTTTTGGGGACAGGCTGGGAGCAGAAAGTCATGTGGGTTTTTTTCACCTAGGACCTCTCCTGCACAGTGGTTTCAACATTGCCATGGAGCTCTGCCTGCCACCTGCTTGTAAGCGCATTGCTTGCAACAGAGTCCTGGCTGCCCTATTGACTGAGACTTCAGCAGCTGCCAGCACTGAGAGAGACAAGCACAGTCCATGTGGGTGTCTGGGGGAGTCATTCCTTCCCACTCCCTCCACAAAGCCACTGAGACGCCTGGAGCCGGAGCTGCCCCCGCCAGACCTCTTCTCTGTATGGTAGTGCAGCACCGCGATAAAGCCCTGCCTTCCTTCCCAGCGTGTACTAGCTCCAATCAGTGGTGCCAAAGACCGATCATCGCTCACCTGGTTGCCTGGGGGAGTCATTTTCCTTTTCCTTTTCTGCTCTCTCACCTGAGCTGCTAGTACCTCCTCCAGGGAGGTCCTGCTCTTGTATCAGTGCTCCCTGAAGCTAGTGCTCCCTGAAGCTGCGAGGGAGGTACTGCACCTTCTCTGCCTCACTTGTCTCACCACCACCCCCTGCCGTGGTTGTAACTACACCAAAGAGGAAATACCTTAATGGGTGGGAAAGGTCTGCTATTGGGTGTTTTTTTAATCATCGTTGTTGCTGTCGTTTACATGTGTATATTCTCGTAAAGAACCGTTGTTCCTTTTCTCATATTATTGCCTGGAAGCCCTGAAATTTGTGAAGTCACAATAATTTGGAGGGAGGGGTCATCTTTGCATTCCAGGAAGGTTTCCACCTTCCTTTGCAGATATTCGTCTTTTAAACCAAGACTGCTTGTTAACTACTTTTTCCCCACAAAAAAAACTGGACAACTCGTACATCACTATTACATACAAATCATCCCTGCTGTCCTTTACAAGACACATTGTGTGAGAGGCAAGGACACATGCAGTCATGGGTTCTTCTGGAAATGCTGGGAGCTGCTCTCTTCTTTCTTTTTCTATAGCATATATGGCAGGGAAATACAGACAACAAAGAGCCCTCCCACCATCTGTCCCAAGAAGACAATGGGAGCAAATTGCATTATTCATATACACTATGTGAATTTTCAGTTTCTGATTTCAGTCAAAACTAGTTCCTCAGTGGAAAACTCAAGAACTTCTCTCCTCAGTGAGGGCTATTTCTATGTTAAATTTTGCAATTTAATATCCAACAAATGCAGAGAGGCAGCAGGGGTTTTTTTAAAGGTAATTCATTTGCTGAGACTGGCTTTGCTTTGCAAGACAAAGTAGCTAGTTTTCCTTCCTCCTTCATGAACCACTTTCACCATCTTTGCTTAAAAACACCAAAACCATTTTCTATATATGAACTGCTAAATCAGTTTTTTTTAAAAAATAACTGTTAAAAGTAGGTGAAAATCCAGGAGTTATAGTCACATAGAATTATGCAATCCCAAAATAAAAGGTCAATGAAAGACTTCTAAAATACGTTCACTCACTACTAACCCTGTTCAAACAGCTTCATTTATGAGACAGAAAAGGCAATGCAATACCACGCAACTTCTAGGAATCTTGAAGGTGGACATTCAAGAAAAGGCTGCAAAAGGAAGGAAATGGCAGCACTGGTGCAGGTGCCAGAGATGCTCTGGGTTCTCCAACCATGCAGATTCCCAAGCCTCAGAGAAAGCCATGGGGATCCTGAGTGAGTGCAGGCAACAGCTCTTCTTTGAGTGGGAGGGGAGAAGGACAGCCTCTCAAGATCCCACTAACAAACATGTATGTTTCCATAAGCATGTGTAGCCATAGCAAACAGCCATGAAAATTCCAGGCACAGATGAGAGAAAGGGGGTTACTACATTTTGTCACAGTGTTCCAATAAAGAAGTACTCAGACATTCTTCATCTCAGTTTACAGGTTAATTTAATGCTGATTAAGATAGTAGCTTTTCTGGATGAAGAATCTGAATATAGCTGATTTATATATGCTGCTTTTTTCTAATGATGAGATGTTATCAGGCATTTCACAGAATCACAAAATGGGTAAGGTTGAAAGGAACCACAGTGGGTCATCTGGTCCAACCTCCCTGCTCAAGCAGGGTCATTCTAGAGCACATTGTACAAAACTGTGTCCAGATGGTTCTGGAATATCTTCAGTGAGGGAGACTCCACAATCTCTCTGGGCAATCTATTCCATCGCTCAGTCACCTGCACTCTAAAGACCTTCTTCCTCATATTCAGTAGGAGCTTCCTGTGCATCAGTCTCTTCCTGTGGCCTCTTGTGATATTGCTTGGCAGCACCGAGAAGAGTCTGGTTCCATCCTCTTGATACCTTTCCTTCAGATATTTATGTACACTGATGAAGCCTCTTCCTCAGTCATCTCGGAACTGAACAGGCCCAACTCTCTTGGCCTTTCCTCATAAGAAAGATGTTCCATTCCCACAATCAACTCTGTTGCCCTGCACTAGACCTGCTCCAGGACCTCCATGTCACTCTTGTCCTGAGGAGCCCAGAACTGGACACAGCACTTCAGATGTGGCCTCACCAGGGCTGAGTAGAGGGTCAGGATCACCTCCCTCCACCTGCTGGTGATGCTCTTCCTAATGCACCTGAGAAGCCCATTGGCTGCCTTGGCCACTGGTATGGGCTCACTGCTGGCTCATGGACAGCTTGTTGTCCACCAGGACCCACAGGTCCTTCTCCACAGAGTTGCTTTCCAGCAGTTTGGCCCAGAGCCTGCACTGGTGCAGAGGGTTCTTTTTCCCCAGGCATAGGACTCTGCAATTGCCTTTGTTGAATGTGCTAGTTGGAAAGCGAAAACCAGTGAAACTCCAAGTCAGAAATGCAATTTAATAGAAAAAGGTAAAGTACATGCAATAATACAAAGAAAAAAAACCTCTGACAGAGTCAGAATACAACCTGACACCCTGCTCGTTAGGGGGGTGGTAGTAGTCCAGATGAAGTGATCTTGCTGAAGTGGTGATCCTGTAGAAAAGGGTCTAGTGGTCCTTGTCCTCTGGAAGCCAGTGGATAAGCACTGCTGTTCTGTTTGAAATCCCAGATTATATCCAGGTGGGAATGCTTGGCTCCTCCCCCTGGGCAGAGCATCTCACAATGGGATGATGTCATTCCATGACTCATGCGGTGGGTCCTTGATTGCCCATTAAACAGAAATAGCTCCCCGAGGGAGTTATCTATGACTCATGGGGCAAGGCATTGATGGCCCATTAACAGGAGATAGTCCGGGGGAGGAGACAAGAAAAACACTGCCCTTCCTGGTTTCAACAGTTCATAGAGGTGGTGACTGAATACATACCTTTGGGCACATATTTACATTGTAACCTAGTTCATTGAAGTTCAGATCTTTCTTTTCTGCCCATCTCTCCAAACTCTCGAGGTCTTTTTAAAGGGCTTCACAGCCCTCTGAATATCAGCCACTACTCCCAGCTTTGTGTTGTCAGCGAACTTGCTGCCCCTTCCCTAAGTCACTGATGAACAAGTTAAACAATACCAGGCCCAGTACTGAATCTTGGCAGATACCACTAGTGACAGTCCTCCAGCTTGACGTTGTGCCACTATAACACTCTAGTATCTGTATTTGTTGTTCAACCAGTTCTCAACTGACCTCACTGGCTATTAATCCAGTGCACACTTCCTGAGTTTGCCTATGAGGACACCGAGAGGCAGTGTCAAAAGCCTCATTGCAATAGAGGTAGACAATATACACTGCTCTCCCCTCATCCATCCAGGAAGTTGTCCCATCATGGAAGGCCATCAGGTTGGTCAAGCATGATTTGCCTTTAGTGAATCCATGCTGACTACTCCTAATCCCCTTCTTATCATCCATGTGTATAGAGATGGCCTCCAGAATGAGGCACTCCATCACCTTTCCCTTTCCAGGGATTGAGTTAGGTTGATTGGCTGGTATTTCCCTGTGTCCTCCTTGCTCTTTTTGAAGACCAAGGCGATACTTCTCAGGCACCTCTCCTGATCAACTTTCAAAGATGACTGTGAGTGGCCTTGCTTTGGTGTCATGGTAACACGACTTGAAAACATAGCAAATAGACATGAACTAGGCTCTACATATTTAGCATTACCCAAACATATTCCCATAACCAGTATCACAATATTCAAAATAGCTCTCAAACATGGACCAGTTCTTCAACCAAGAAAAAATAATTTTAGCATTTCAGATAATAGCACAAAGCTGCTGTCAGACTTTTAAAGACATTTTGCTGAACAGAGAGCTTCTTAAGCAGCAGACTCACAGCCAGTGTAAGGGAAATACCAAACAGAGATCAAACACATCTTCTGCCTTCCTTGTTGTTGAGGTTTAAGATTCTGATACATCTCAACTACCTCTCCAGGACTTTGCTCATCCCTGCCTTCCCAGCTTGCTACTCTGAGGTTCCTGCTACAGCTCTTTTCGCTATCCAGAGGGGGCACTGGGACTGGCTGTGGCCCATGAGTTTGTAAAGGAATCCCCTTCTCCATCTCTCTGCTGGCTGTGCCGCCATTACCCAGCGGAGAGGCAGCTGGGCTCGCGCCACAGCGCCCCCTGCAGGCGCGGGGGAATCATCGCACCTGCCCTGCCCGGCCGGGAGCCACCAGCGCCCCTGCTGGCTGTGACCGGAACTGCAGCAAAGGGGAAAGGGCTCAAAGAGCAGGAAGAGACTTTGTTGGGATTTCTGTTATTGTTACCATTGTTGTTGTTTGTTTGCCTTGTTATACATACACCCATCAGTAAAGACCTGTTATTCCTGTTCTCATATCTTTGCCTGAAAGCCCTTTAATTTCAAAGTTATAATAATCTGGAGGGAAGGAGGTCATATTTTCCATTCCAAGCAGGAGGCTCCTGCTTTCCTTAGCGAGACACTTGTATTTCTAAGCAGCTTGGAAAGATGATCTGATGTGGCAGTCCAGTTTTGACAGATGCTAAGGTTAGCATCCATCTTACGGACACAGGTCTTATGACTATTTCTTAGATAATAAGACATGGATTTTATTTTCCTTTCTAACTCTAAAAACCACAAATTCTTTACATTTTAAGTATTGCCACCTTTATTGAAGAGATGTTTCAAGCAGCCTCTGGTGCCTTCTTTTCACTACTCAGTTAGCAAATGTTAACATATCACAACCTGCAGCACAACAGACTGATATGCATTTCATCCTGCCAAAAGACAGAGCCATAAAAAGCTGCAGAGATGAAATCATATGTAATCTCTATAGCAAGAGCTTCACATTTCAGGGCTGAAACACACTGGCTACAAGACCCTGGTTGTAGCTTTTAAGTCACAGCTTGAGCTAACAGGGTAGAGCAACAGCTTCGTATCTATCTGGTTTCTTCCAGCAGTCTGGAATCAACACACATGCATTAAAAAACCCATTCATGGCTTTGTTGTTTGGAGAGGAGCAGGGATGTTGTGCATGTTAATGTCCCTAGCCATCTTAAGTCCTCAAAATCTGTCTGCATTTATACACAATAAGCACAATGAGTTTTGGTGAAGAAGGTACCAACAACAAAAAACCTGAGCCAAGCCCAAATCAAATCAGACTGAGCAGACAGTCTCTGTATATTGCCTATCTGGAGTATCAGAAAGAAGGCAATAGAGTCAGTGGCAGGATGCCAGGGAAGCAAGCCATCCCTGGGGGGGGAGGTTGGAGGCAGAGGGTAATTTGTACTGAAGAGGAGCACACCATCTGCCACCTGCTGCTTGACCCACTGGCCATTGTGCAGTCTCTAAAAGCCATTCTTGGGCAAACCCTAAATTCCCTGTCCTTTCCATCCCAGCAGCACACCCTCTGCAGGGTGGCTAGCAGGTTAGGCAGCACAAGGCAGCCTCCAGCTCAGCACACTTCCACAGCTCTGACCTATAGAGAAGACAGGAGTGATAAGAGTAATTGATGCCAAACATAAGGGGTGTGGGGTTGGCAAAATATCCCAGAGAGGGCAGTAGGGACAGCAGCTGGTTCACAGTCCTTTTGCTTCTTAAGAGCACCCCTCCTCTTCCAGCACACAAGCAGTGAGTAGAAAATCTGGACTCTTTGATCTGATATTTGACTACTGTGTTCTCTTGGAACTTATTGCTGGTTTTGCTCATAGACTGAGAAGAAGAGAGCCAAATCTTTATGGAAATTCACATGATGAAGAAAATAAAGTATGCCTGCTGAAAATATGACACCAGTTTCAGACAATATGTACGTATGTTAAGACCACTGTCATTGCAGAGCCAAATCCAAACTCTCTTTTCACCTTCTTCATGTGATTTGTCTAATATAAGAGCTCAAACAGCCCATTGTAACCAGAACCAAAAATATATAATTCAAAGCACATAAAATCATATCCAAGTCCAGAGAAATTATTTCTGAGAATTGCACAAATGCGTATTTTTTAAAAAATGGGTTAATTGCTACCCAACTTACAGATACTCACATACACTTTTGCATCTCCCTTACAAATTGTCTATTGAAGGTTCTGACAGAGTTAGTGTTTATATAGGTGGTCCACCGGTATTTCTTATACTATTATAAAAAATATCAGCCTTCCTTTTCCATTTGTCTTCCATCTCCATTTATCTTCTTTACAGAGAGTTTGCACTCTGACACTGTACACTATAATGCAAAAGCGCCAATTGAAATACTATTATCTGGTCCTAAAGAACCATTAAAATATGATAATAACACATTTAGCCATAGAAATCAAAAAGGCCTTTTCAACCTTAGCATGATAAAGCATCTAAGAAATGTAGGGAACACTGTCATAAACAGTCTCCTAGGAAGTCCATACACAACTGTACAGAAGGAGCTGCTGTCCAAATGGATACAGTACAGCAGTCTCTGGTCAATCAAGAGTACAGGATGAGCTTTAAAACAGAAGAGAGGAGTTTGAATGAAGATATTGTCTTTCTCCAGTCTCTATTTCCAGTCAAACAGTTGTGGCTTGCAACAACTACTGTTCTCTTCTGCATTCCACAAGAAGAGAACAGAGAAAAATTAATACCTTGAGCCAAGTCATATCTTAAATTTTTGCCTGAACATGACCCTGTGGAAAACATACAGTAATGCTGAAGCTGGCATATGGAAATACTATAAAGCAGAGAGGAAATGGCACTCATATGAGAAAAGACTTGAAACTACAGATTAATGTTACATGCCTACAACATGTCAAGCATGCTCTTTTACAGCTAGGACTTCCCAGAAACTGGAAGCAAGCTCTTGTTTGAAGATTAAGATAGCTTCCCAACACACACACAGTGCACTTCATAATGCAACTCAAGGCTTGATGAAAGGCTTTCTGAGAATAGGAAAAGGACAATTCCTTTTTTTGCCGAATTTTCTTTTCTTTTTCTTTTTCTCTAAGCATTAGATAACAATGAAATACAGCAGAGCTTGCATTCCTAGCAAAAAGCATTTCTAAATTTTGAACATTAAAAAATAGCAATCTGACACATTTTACAGTATGTGATATTTTACATTCTTAGATATTCTAAAACCTTTTACAGTTGAAAGTATTTTTCATAGAGATACTGGCTTCTTCCATGTCAGCTGGGGCATGGGTATCACAGTCAGGTGTTACTTCAGTCATTAATGAAATTTTGCCATACAATTGCAAGCTGCAGAACTAAGGAGAGGCCAAGCAATGTATTTGCACTCAGGACTGCAGGCCACTTATAATAAGGCACATTCCCAGCAACGGCTAACTATGTTTTTCATTTTAACTTCCAAGCCTATTGTATAGAATGGTACAGAAACCTGACAAAGAAAATGAACAGAAGGGAAAAAAGAAGTTCCTGTCATATAAAAGAATTCCTTCTTCTGACAGCTTGAATTAAAGAGAAATTCAAGGCTACAGTTACAGACATGGTTGTTCAGGGATAGGCCTGGTGCAAGTAGCTGGGTTTGCAAGCTGCAGATTGAGATGCCAATTTAAATGTAGATAGAGCCCTTTGTAGGAGATGGAGAAAAGAGGCTATGAACTGGGTGGTGCCAGCCAAGTGAATGGACACTGAGACATGTCCAGGAGGAAGAGTGAGACCAACACAATACATTGTATCAGCTCGTACTTGATTTTTACCAGCTCAGCATAAGAAAAAAAAGTGAAATGAATTTCTGAAAGTTTAGACACCCTTTTGCATTTTCACAGCTCCCAAAATATCATTAACGCTTCTAAATATTTCATTCTGGCACATGTGAGAAGACATTGCTGAGGTTTCAAGTCTCTTCTAGGTTTTCAAGGGAAATTTGAATTACATTTAAGTAAATGTTAACCCTAAATCAGGACCTAAACCTATTTTTTGCATTAATACCTCAAGGGTATTTTAGCTAGTACAACACAGATCACTCTGGTTTGACATAACATCATTCACTCTGTTGACATGGTTATTACAGAGAGCCAAAACACAAAAACACAGTTCACAGTACGGTTTGTCTAGTCAAAGTCTGGGCACTCTTGTGGGCTAGTCCAGGCACAAGTTCCAGTTTGTATAGAGCTCTCAGTGATTTCCAGCCCACTGGAATAAGGAAACACTTCTTTTCAGGTTTGTGTACTCACTGATTTTTCTTCTGGGCTCCCATTGGGCACCTCCACAACTCTGAGGTCATGGTCCACCTGCAGCCTTGCCCTTGTGACAAACTGGATGACTGATGAACTGTCCTGAGAAGTAAAAGGAGGAAGAACTGGATTTAACAACAACAACAACAACAAAAGCACCAATCCCCCTGCCACAAAACCATCAAACATTTGCCAGTGTAATAAATACACCCAGACAGCACTTAGTGAACTCTAGGTTGGCAGCCTGGTTACAACTCTGCTTTGAAAAAATATACTCTTATGCTCACAACAGACAGATATACCTGAGCACATTATTTCAGATTATAACAAAATCAGGTATGTTAGACTTTAAACACATACTTTGTATTTGGCTTGTTAATGTTTCCCACATTTACCATGAAAGCAAGACAGAACATTTCCAAAGACACAGGCAGGCTCAGTATTAACTGTGAAAAATGTTACAATTTTTTTTTTTCAAGTGAATAGAAAAATGATATACAGAAACTGGGATAAACTACAACACATCCCAGGGGGAGAACTTCGTATTTAAATCTGTGCACGGCAAATATCTTAATTATTCACTGTACAATTCCTCCCATTAATACATATTTCTCCAATAAAATGCTCCATTTAAACAGCCACATTTCAATAAGATGCCATTTCAGCTTACAGATTAGTCACTTGTATGTGGTTTGCCTTGGGAAGGGTATGTAATCAGTAGAAAATGGCAAGCACTGGTGATACTCAAACATGTGTAAACACTGTATGTCTTTTAAAGGAGTGTTGCTAAAAGTAATCTTAGAAGGGACCCAGCAGATGGGATGAATCCTGGCTATTCCCAAGTCTGAATTTCACAGAAGCATATTTTGCATCCACTCAGTTACTTGTTTACATATTTCAGCATTTCTATAAGCATGTTACAAATACCTGAAACTTCTGGCCTTGCCTGTACTTCCTTTTTCAAATATGAACAAACATTAACAGACTTACTGGTTTCAATTAGAAAAGTTCAGGGCTATTAATTACTTTAGCAACTGTCTTCCAATAAGGGCTCTCTCTGATGCTTTTAATCTAACAACTGTGAAAGACAGGTTTATTTTAATAGGCTCATGTTATCAGCTTTCTCCTCCAATTATCTTATTCCCTCGCAACCTTACAGCATCTTGCCAGAATTAGAGTCAGCATTCTTGTAAGTAAAGGAAAATAGGTCAAAATGCAGTAAATCAAAATAAATTTAGAAGATTTGCTCTCTCAGTGGCTTCAGAGAAGACAGAAATTAACTTGCAACCATTTGTTTCTTGTCACAAATGTTAATTAAGTATCACATTAATGTGGTCATGATGCATCTTCTTTAAATAATAATAATTTGAAGTAAAAATTACAAAATACTGCCATGTCTCTGTTTACACAGAAAGATAATACATAGCTGGTCACAGTTTACATCCACTTACATTTTTAGAATGAAAACTTTCAGAAATAAATTCGATTTTCAGAAATCTCTAGCCTTAACACCATGCACACAATTAGGGGTCTCATTTGCCATTTTTCAATGTATAAATTCCTGAACTAAGTTTATTTCTATCTTAATGGGTACTGGTTAAGAACTAGGATTAACATCTCCGTATACACTTCTTAAGGAGATCCATTTTCTTTGATACCATGATTATTTTTCACACACTACTAAAGAGAGGAAGAAATGTAAGTTTCGAGTTCATTGGTTCACGTAAGCACACTTAAATTGGCATTGAAGACAACCTAGGAGGAGACCACGTACCTTCTTGAGTATCTCGGTATTCAGCAGCATGTAGATGTTTATATCACAGGACTCTGCTTTAGGCAGTGAACTTAAATTGCAGTGTACAACTAAACAAGATCTGCCTGGTCTTTCACAGTCCTACAGGAAACATGGAAAAAGTTGTTAGGCAAAGGACATAAAAATTCAGAGATAAATGATAAATTGTGTGGCAGCAAACACACCAGAAAACTAAGTTATATAGTAAACTGCTATAATACAGCACTCCTGCACTGAAATAGCAACTTTCAAGACCTGAAGATAGCTGGATACAGACGCCTGCATGAAAGCAAGCCAGGTAAAATTCAGTCCTCTAGAGAGCTGCTGAACCAGGCAAGCACTCAGGACTGGAAGGAGCAGGACCACAGCTGCACATCAGCCCTTTGTGTGGGTCAGGCACCAAGTACAGTGCAGTGACCCACTGCCCCCATATGCCCTTGGCAGAATGTGGGAACAAAGGCTCTGGTAACCAAGTGTGTGCTGACACGTCAGCTAAATCCCTTTCCACTGCACTTCCTGAAACTTCTTATTTACTTTTAAAAAGCAGACAATTACAATCACTAAATGTCCCCCCAGCACATCAACAGTATAGTTTTTTATGCTCCATAATGAACTATCTGCTTCATATTTTCAAGCCAAACCATGCAAAATGTTTTGTAAAATACGCTATATGTTCAAGTGGTGCCATAAGTGGTAATGTTTCTTACCAATACTTTTCTGCCAGACTTCGTAAAAAAAGCAAATATTGTGTGGAAAATATTTTCATTCTCACGAGGAACAATGCATGGGCTGCGGTTTCTCTGGAAAGAACAGCTTCCTTTGTCCTGACCAACCTGCATGCACAATTATAAATCACAATTATTATTCTGAATTAATGAAATTATACAAGAAGGCTGAAATAGCCTGTCCGCAAAAACACACCCAAAACTGAGCTAAATGTCTGGACTCCCATTAACAGTCAAAAGAGAAAAATAACCACTTTGGTAGTCAAATGACCCTAAAGAAAGTATCTGAAGCAAGCCAGATGAATCATGCACTGGAAATGCTTTGACTGGACAGGATACGAATGTGTCAACCTAGCCCACGTGTAGGTGTCTGTGTTCTACCTGTCTAAAGGAGAAAAACCTCAGAAAATTATATGTTATCATATAGTATTTTAAATTAATAGTTGTCCTAGTTACAGAGATTGTAGATGGAGTTTAGCATTAGGGCTGACCCAAAATCTCTCTCTACATCAACCCGGACAAGTTTGTTTATTGTTTCTTTAAGACCTGGAGTCGGAAACAGAACCTCCGTGTTTTACTCCAGCTCACAAAACGCGGAGGGGTGCTTCGTGCCTTTAAAACAGGGTATGGAAACACGGAGCTCTCCTTTCCATTCTTTCCGGGCTCTCAAGCATTTTCAAGTCCCTTCAGCCGCTGCCGTAGGCCGCTTCCCGGGGAGGGGACGGGCTTGCCCGCAGCCGCCGCGCTCCACGAGCTCCAGCCGCGGGCAGCAGCCGCGCCGCGCCAGGGACAGCCCCCGGTGGGCGCCGTGCAGCGGCCACCACGACAGCACCGACTGCTTTCGGACAAAAAGAGGTTTCCCAGATTTTTTTTTTTTTTTTTTTTTTTTTTTTTTTTTTTTTTTTTTTCCCCGTTGGCTATTCGTTTGGCGGAGGCGGGGCGGGAAGGAGGGGAGAGAGTGAGTTTCGGAACAACGGAGGCTTGTTTGCCGTGTTGTTTCCTTCATTCCCTCTCTCCCCGCGTGGCCCAGAGAGGGGATTCTGCACCGCTTTGCTTGTGCTCCCCAGGACAGTGAACGAGATCTCCTCCACATTTGTGTGTGGGCGTTGAACCGTTTGCCTGTGTATTTCTTGATTATTGCTGTTTTCGTTAAGTAAACTGTTATTTTTTCACTTACATCTCTTTGTATTGGTCTTTCCTTATTAGTGGAAAGGGGAGAAGTTAAAACTAAGGGGAAGCAACTTATGGCAGAGACTCCACTCCGTAAAATTGTCATAAACTAAGACAATAGTGTTACCCTTTGTACTACCTTTTTTGATGTCTTGGCCATCTCAGGTGCATCCCGTTTATATGAGAACTAACAAGATAAATCTTTCTGTAAATACACAAGCTTAGGCACTAAAATCTGTTCTTTTACCTTTAGCTGAAATAGTACAAAACCCCCTTTTTTTGTCATTAGCTTATTCACCTGTCCAAGAAAGTGGATGACTGAGGCAAGTAAGACTTGAAGAGTACCAAACTCTGATAAAATGAGCTTCAGTCAAGATAATCTTGCTCAAGAAAAGCCTTCTCACTTTTTCCAACTTACAAATATTTACTGAAAAAAATTACCAAAATTTAATAAAAACTATGACAACAAAGTATCAGCAAATTCTTCCTGCTACCATCCTTAAAGCCTGTAAGAGTGAGAGAGGGAGATTTTCTCACAAACCACCAATTAGACATTCTTACACATCCTGCTGTTGACCTCCTCATATCCTCTGACAGGATGAAAAACTGAAAACTTGTACATTATTCAATTCATAAATCCTTGAAAGAGGAAGAAAAAAGGCTGTTACAGATACAAAATTACTGCATACTCTGACTCCAATTCAGCATTGCACAGTTTGTGTTAAGTATTGTGAATAAAAGAAGCAAAACTCAAAGGTCTATCTAGAATTTAAATGCTAGTTTCCAGAAATATGTCTATGTCTCTTTGGAAGATTTATCTTTTCTGCTTCACTGGCCCACAAATTCTTCATAATCTGTTCTTTGCTATGTATTCACAATATGATTTAACATAATCTGTCCTTACGTGCCCAACAGATATACCCTAAGTTTACAGTCTCCTTGGGCTCAATTGCAGATTAAGATTATGATTTGTCTAGATCATCTGAAATGAGTTTTAATTATTTATTTTAGATAAGAGATTCACAAAGCCCACAGACATTTATTTCCTTGATCTTTCACATTGAAATTAGATCTGTATCAACCAGAAGGCTTATGTTAAATTAAAACCAGCAAAAAGTCAGGATCTATTAAGTACTTGTTCTTTATTCCTGAAAGTTTAAATTACAGATGTATGTAGATTTATTCAAGAGATACAGAAAGGACAGAACAAGTTTCTGTGGTACACAAGCTTTTGGCACACTCCATAAATAATCCTGATTTGTATCTTGTAAAAGTACACTGTAGGAATGAGCCAAAGCAGAAATATCTCACAAGACTAAAAGGAATTGTCTAGCATGAAGCGACATAAACCTGGTCCTCTCTACTTGAAGTTATTATCTTTTCTTAAAATGAAGATTAGTATCATTTTTAAAACACTTTTGCTGAAACAGAGAAAGGCATCTCCAGAGGATCAGCTCTGAGCTTGGAAATATCTCTTCTTCTCTGCCAACTACACAGCAATCCTGTATGAGGTGGATTATAAATTCAGTGTTTTGGTCCATGTTAGGAGGGAAACATGCAAGAACTAAGCACCTCCTGTTACCTGCACTGCCCTGAAACAGACCATCACATCACCTATACCCTGTTTCGGCATCCAAAGGCAGAGGCTACTTCCTAGAAGGCAGACACTGCTATTTGGCCAGCAGAATCTGGGGGAATTCAACCAGGCAGAAAGTAGATTACACTCATCTTTGTACTGTCTGTGATCAATCAGCATGTGCTGACAGCCAGCAGGCAGGAAAGGATGCAAGGCAGCTGAGCAGCAGTGATTTCTTTTAGCACTCTTGGAAGCCACAGAGCCACAAAACTGGGAAAAAATTAACAAAAAATTTCCAAATGGGTGGATCATGCTAAGGTAAAAGCAAGTCCATCCTTTTCAAAGCACTGGCCACAGCTGGTTTGGTGGGATATTTTTTAGGGTTTTTGGGTTGTTTGTTCGTTTTGTTAAGATGACTGTTAGACACATTTCACATAATGTGTTATTCTCATTTTTTATATGCGTAAGGGTTCAGTCAACCAGCCAGAAAAAACTTGTGGCAACTTTTCAATAAACTTTGTTTTCAATTAAATATTCATCTGTAGAAAGACAACTAGTTAAATAAAATCTTAGCACAAAACTCCTGTTTGCATTATGCTGAGACTGAACTGCATCCCTGAAGTACAAATCATGATTTGTATTGTGAGCCTCATTGTGAGTTTCTTCTTGTTTGAACATGATGCTATCCCAGCCACCTTGTGGTACACAGACAAGGAAATTTCTGGCCAAATGTTTGGGATTTATAGATGCAAGAACTGTACAAGTCTTTGAAATGGAATAAGAAGGAAGCCAGGCTCTTCATCAGACTTGGAGTTTCAGGTACCTGGCATACCAGAGCTTTCCAAAAATTTCCCTTTCTCAGCAGCCTATAAACAGAAAAGGACTACCCCCAGCCTGGTCCTCCCAGGATCTGGTATCCAACATCTTGCAGAACCAGCAGAAGGGACTTTTTTTGAGCAGTGCACAGGATGTGGAAAGAGATGTGTACTGCCTTTGTAGTCAGTGCAAGAACTATACAGAAGCCACAGAGAAATGTCAATATCTAACTCCTAACACAAATGAACAACTGGGGCAGGGAACAAGAGGCACGAAAAGGAGGCTCTCTTAGGTCCTACATTAAGACTACAGATTAGGAAATAAGAACCTTTCCCAAGAGAGGTACCAAGTAGAAGTAGCCCTGCAGCATTCCATTCCAAGAAGGGACTTCCAAGGAGCTTTGTTGGAACTGGCTCTGCTGAAGGTTGTTTCATTCTGTTTTCCAGAAACTACTTATTAAGTCCCGAATAAAATCATTTGCAGTCTGGTGCACTGGTCTGGTGCATACAGATAAATCTGTACTGGAAGTACCTAAAATCTGCACCCAGACAGAGGTAGACAAAGTCCACGTTAGCACATAAAGTAGGCCAAAGAAAAAGGTAAACCAGGCTAACTGCATAGCATCTTCAGCACCTATGCTCATATTACATATTTTCCTAACCTGCTCTGAGTCTGGTCCTGTGGCCTGAATATGCTGCAGCCACAAATTAACAGCTGACCTAGCAGATTTCACTGAACAGCTTTACACTGCAGGAAAAAAGAGCCTAATTTCAAACATCTTAAATTATTTTTTACTTTTCTTCTTCTCTATATTCAATGGTCTTTGTCATCACATACAATCTAGACTACCACACATATCATGAGCTTTTTTGGGGTAACAATGTAAAATTTTTGTAACATGGAGGTAAATATTACTAATTACTGATCCTAGCCTTCATCCCCTAGAAAACATTTCTAATTTTAAAAATCATACATTTTTTGCAAAGAAATTACATTTTCAGAATTTCAGTTCTAAACTGAAAAAATTTGTAAAGGGGTGGTTGTCTGATGGAAATCCAAACATTTAAGAAAATCTTTTCACACAGATTTGATATATCTATTATTTGTCATTTTCATTATTAGAATGAAGCATGCTTTCACTATCTTGAATGTTTTCAACTTTCATGTGAGGCAAACCAACATCAAGAGCAAAAGTAAAATCTTCCCACAGAAGTTTTTACTGACAATCAGCTCTTTTCACCATGATTGGGATGTTCCCATTCTCTAGCAATGTCTTGTCTTAGGCTGCAAAACACTTAACATCAATATACATGTCATTTTTTTCTAGTTTTTACCTCAATTTCAAAGGCAATTTTGTCAAACTGCTCGGCCCAAGTGTAAAGAAAGGTTAGAAAAAAAAATCATTCTGATATTCTCACTGTGGAATATCAGAGTGATTAATGCAGTGGCACAGCCTGCACTCAGATATCATGTGCATTCTTGAACACCACTGGATGTCAGGGTAACCTTCCACATTTCTCAATAACAACACATTATTGTGAGGTGCCTCACTTAGACATCTGTGGCACTTGAAAATCACCACCTTTCAGACAGTTTTAAGTGGACATCCAAAATCTAAGGGACTGAAAATCATTACTCGCTCCGGAATAT
>VXBQ01002339.1:71127-138134 GCA_013400175.1 Phainopepla nitens
TGTGTGTGTGTGTGTGGTCTCTTATTGTATTCAACACATGTGCATATACATGTAACATGCATAAATGAGAGACAAGCCAGAACATTTGTACTAGACAGACTGTAAATGGCATAACAGGATTCTACAAGTCACCATAACTCTGCAAAGGCTAATAATATTTCTAATCTGTCATCATGCAGAGTGGCAGAAAATCCCTCATACTGCCTGTACTACCCATTCCAACTCACACCATTCCCTCATCTTGTGACTCTATAAATGATCACACACTCATTTGGAGACAAGTTAGTCTCTAGCTTTGTTAATTTATTGTAAGTTGTTCTCCCCTTGGAAAGCCTATGAACATGCTTGAGAGACGTTTAAATAGGACTGCCTGTACAATGGGTTACTCTGCCAACTTTTTGTTGTCAGCACAAACCACTAAATTTCTCAGAGACAAGATATAACCACTGGAGGAAGCACGCTTTTACTTCATGCTTTTAAAATGCTCTATCTGCAACAAGGAAGAAATTACTGCAGGATGACTTCAATGGATTCTGAGTATTTGAATCTGAATTACTTTTTTCCTGCTACTTTATAGGTTAAGCAGAGGCAAACTCATAAAGTAGCAATGGTTTTTAATCATGTAAGATTAAACCACTCTTGAGAAAAAGTGGCAGGAGGACATTTCAGAGTGTAACAACTGTATGTAAAACATATCATGTACATTACACACACATCATATCCTAAAAAGCCTGCAGGATTTTTATTAGGGCTGTATGAGAATAGCATGTTCAATTTATTGCATACGCAGGGATCATCATCTCTGACCTTCCCTTCATGTGTAGGGATTTATGAGAATACTTGGTCATGGCTTGCAACTCCAGGAAGAAGGTACCAATGCAAAGGGGAAAAAACACCATGCATTTTCCAGGAAACACAGAAGAGAACCAAGGGTTGCCAGTGAAGCCAGGTCACATGGGAGTGGTTGGAGTTTCTAGGAGGAATAATACAGTTGCTGCCTCAGTACATTACTGTTCTGCTATCAGCTCTGTTTCCCACCTTCAGGGTACTTGCAACATCATCTTTGTCCATCTGTAGCTACTCTCAGAACATGGCAATTTCTAGCAAACCTTTGGGGCCTTTCAGAAATTGTTGGGGTTTAGCAAACTGTTGGCAAACAGTTTAAGGTTTAGGCCACACTACCTATAACATGAACTTCACAGGTGAACTGAAAGCCAGTGGCCCCTCCTAGATTTAACCTCAACCCATTAACATGCATCAAAGGCAAGACCTCCTATTTTTTCAGGGCACTGTATCCAGCACAAGATGTTAACCTGGGAGAAGGAAATCAAATACAATTCCATAATGGGCTGGACAGGACAGGACAGTGGAGGACCAAGCACAAGAAGTGGATATTAGCAGCTGACATGGGGTTAAGTATGTGCAAGTGATAGGAGTCTCTTGGAAGAATGAGACAGAAAAATGGGAGGAAAACTGGCTGTTGCTTCCAACAAAGCATTATGTACAATCTCCCTGTTGCATTGCTATATATAAGAAGCCAAGGGCTATTTCCCTATTTAAGGACTTGACATTTTACAAAATAAATGGGCGAGCAAATGAGTATCTTCAGCTCATTACTTACACGAGCAACATTCGATTTCCCCTAATGCAAAAGAATTTATTATGGTATTAAAGCTTAAGGTTTCCAGGCTTAAGGTTTCCCAGTAAGTCGGGGATTGCCCTCTTGAGCTAAATCATCACTAGTTGTGGAGGAGGGCTTGGAAGTCAGCAGAACTAAGCTGATACAAAGCAAATATGAAGGTAGAATCCAGATGTGAGTGCATGTGATAAAACCAAACCTGCATCTGATCTCAGAAAAAGTGTGTGGGCAAGTTCAGGGAAAATATCATGAGACACAAGATATTTGGAACAGCAATTTTACTTGCAGGAAAACATGCTCAAGGTCTGAACACAGGCCAGACATTTCACAAAATTTTTAGCATTGTTCAACTCTGTAATGGATGCCTTTCTCATCACCCCTGGGCTATACTGACTCTGAAGGACTAGGAGTTTGGCCATGGTCTGGAAATTGCTGGCAGAGAGTTTTTACATATTTTCCCCTGTATGTTTTTTCAACTGTTTTATTTATGTATGAATAACTAAGCAGTAGTTCAAGTTTTCAAACTTGAAAAAAAAAATAACAGATGCGTTTGTCTCTCTTTGTTGCTAACCACAGCACATTCATCCTAGTATTAGGGAAAAAATGTATGCAAGTATTCTGATTCAAAGATACTGATTCACCCTTTATTAGGTGAACAAAGAATTGATAAGCAGGGTTAATCTAACATGTCACACTGAGAAAAAAAGGGTACTGACAAGAAATTCCAGACAAGGTCAGACTTTCAACAGTAGACAAATAAGTTATGTAAATATGTTATCTGACTACTTGTGCCATATGCCAAGAATGTTTAATATTCACAGATAATGAAATATGTTTGAATCAGAGCAGTCTTGTTGATTCTGGTAATAAATTTAAGAGCCACTGAAACAACAGAAAACTATTTTAAAAATTAACCCATTTTACACAACTCTTGAAAGATTTCAACTGAAAATAGCAATGATGGCAAGGAAAACCAGTAGTCCACAGATCCAATAAGTAGCCTTACAAGGCCATGTGAAGAGGCAAGAGGAAACAAAGTGGAGATGCTAAAGCATTAAATCAGCTTAGAGGAGGAGTACGTATAGCTCTGGCTTCTGCTCCTCTAGACAACAGGAGAATGCACCAGATGCATGTTTGGCATAAATCTTGATAATCTGATTGCAACGCCTTTAGATGTTTTTCTGATGCACTTAACATACAGCTTAATTAAATAATCAGGTTTGATAAGCATGATTCTTGCAACATTGGCCTGGTCTTGGCCCTGCAGCCAATTTGCTTATACTTGGCAGCAATCCCCAGAAGTACTGCTCTCAAGAACTAGTGATTCCTACACAGTTTTGTGACAAAAGCAAAAAATTCTCATATAAAATTCCTGACTTACAAGACAGCGGATTCTTTCCTAGACAGAACTGTACATGCCACATGTACACAGTAAGAAGAAACACTGACCACTTGGTATGATCTAAGTGTGAGATCCACGGAAGGTTCAGGCCTAGAAATGAATGACCACCACCTTACACAAAAGTCAGCTTACCACTAACATTCATGTGTTCCTTATATATTGGCCTCTAGCAGATGCAACCCAAGAAAGGGTCACTGAGAAGTACTTTTCCTCTCCCTGTGATGAACTGTGAAATGCTTAACAAACATATGAGGCAACCAATAATTCTCAGGGTATGTCTCTATTTAAAAAGCCCCTGAGATAACTTGGCATTTGCTGTTCCTTCAGCTAGCTTCTATCTGTCTGTAGCAATCCTCTTCTGCAGCCTTACCTATGATGTATTAAACACAAATAAGGCTATGTTTGTTCTTTACCTAATTGCTGGACTTTCCCTATGGGCTGTGTTCATATTAGGATGAGGAGCTCTGAAGACTGTGCAGGTAAGTACATTCCCTGTAGGGCTCAAACAGCTCCTGTGGGATGTTTCATTAAAGCAGATGTTTGAATGTATCAGAAAGGTGTCTAAGATCAAAAGTCTCTTTAGAGGCAATGGAGAGAAGGTAGGACTTTCAAGAGGATGATTTTCCTTATCTACTGTAGACAGTTGAAGATTAAATGGGTCATTCTCATTCAAAAAACCTCTTGGGGGGGTGGAGCAGATATATTAAATTAAGCAGAAGATGTCCTTTGTTTCCAAGACATCCTCAGAGTTTCCTCCAATAAATGGTTTATTGATGCTTTTGATACCATCTGGTACCTTGCAGAAGAATGGAATTATGTACTTTCAAAGCCAGGAGAGAGATCCAATAAAAGATGCTTATTTTCACTCTGATACATGAACAGGGAGGAAAACCCTTCTGTCACCAGACACTATTGTTTTAAACGCTTTCTTGGTTTTTGCTTCCTTCATTTACACCACAAATCTTGTACATTAATTATAGAAGAGAAAGGCTAGTCTAAGAGTCAGGATTTAAAACAGGACTGTGTGTTAAAAAGAATTTACCAAGCAGTTACTTTCTGAATTTCCTTCTTCATTGTTTTTGGCAGGAAAAGCTTTACCAATGGAAAAATTGTGCATTCTTATACTCATTCTTTAAAAAGAAGAAAAAAAAAGAAAAAAAAAACCATTAATAGATTTTCTTTTCATCCAGTATTCTTTAACAGGAGGAGCTTCCTTCTCTGCCTAGGAAGCTTACAAAAAAACCAACTATATATTTTTCCACACCTCAGCAAAACTCTTGATTACTATATGATTACTCCTGGTAATCTGCCAAACTTCCTGCATCCTCCATCATTCTATAACAGATTATTTGTATATCCATTATATTTCATGTCTTTCTTTATTTGAAATTTCCTTTTATAAGAAGGCAAATCAGCCATCTTTTTCAAAATTGGAATCCACGTATTCAGACAAAAAACCAGGAGCTATGGGTCGTTCACAAAGCAGCAATATTTTCAGCTGACCCAGAATATTAATCAAATTGCCACTCATTTCAAAGGCCACGATTTTTGGGGAGACAGTGTTGTAAAATTTCAATACCTAAGTAATTTGACAAATTTCACTTTAGTTTAGAAGCTAAACATGAGCAGGCCACAACTGGACAAGAATATTATGTTGCTGTGGCCTGATTTAATATATGGATCACTGCGGTTTTTTCCCATGTTTCAATAGCCTTAATTTTTATATTATTAGACTTCCTTGAAAGACAATTAATTTTTTTACATTCAAAATGCCTTTTCCAAGAATATCCTCCTTAGAATTTTCAAAAAAGTCCACTGTTTATACAAATATCATTTCACTTTCATTTCTAGAAGATTTGGGCAAAACAACTGGAAAATGTCAAAAAAATTGTTCAAATCTGGTTTCACCTAAAGATCTCAACTAGGAAGTCACAGAAAGCTTTCGTCCATATTAAGAAGTTTTGCTCCATCTTCAAGGATGTACTCAGCAATGCATGAAAAGATTATTCTGAAACACTGGAAACGCTGTGAGCTCTGACCAAGGCACAGCTTTTTTATTATGATGTAGATGGCAAAAATACTGGGAATTTTAAGATTTATTTTAAGGTCTTAACTCAGGAAAAATCTTAATTTTATGGCTGGCCAGCCTTTCCTGTGTAACAATGGAAATTTAAAAGACAGTAAATTTCCTCTTTGCATAAAGTTTCAGTTCATCCTGCTGATATTAGGAACTCTTTCTGAGCTGCTTTGCGGTCCTGCTCCCTGCTCCTGCCAGCTGTGCCATGCTGGACCACAGTGTATGCTTCTGCCTCTCCTCACAGTCATCCTGGACGTGGCAGATGCTCTAGTTTCTCCTGCAAGGGAAAGGGCTCCTATGCAAAGCCAGATTCAGTTGATATCACTGAGGTGCTCTACACCTCCAACTGCCTGAGCAAAAATGTTTTGGAACAGTCATTTAAAAAGCAATTGAAATTAAAGAGGCAGGAAGGTCAGAAAGTACCTGTACAATTTTCAGTACAAATTTCTGTACAATACGTTCCCTGGAATGAATAATTTCCTCCAGTCATCTAGCTATGCCTTTAAAAACAGTGCCAAAACATGTGTATGCCAGTGTGTGTGTAAGTCATTGAAATGAAGAGACTACATGCAGGATGAATAACACAAAGTGCTGAAATAAAACTTGCTGTAAGTGCAAAATGTTCCTGTACAATCTTTCTTTCTTTTTTTCTGTCAAATGTGGCAACCAGCAGCAACTTAATTGCTGCTGAAAAAAAAGAAATGCTGTATCAAATACTATCAGCAAATATTTCTGTCTTGACGTGCTGGGACTGCACATATACATTTTCGGAGACAAAACCTGAAATGTCAAATGACAAACAAAAAAACCATCTACCAACAAACAAGAGGTTTTCTATATAATTATATCAAATACAGGCTTGCCTCTCTATATGGAGCATGTAGCTGACAATCTCAACACACACCTCAAGGAATACTGACGTCCAGCCACACTTTAGAGACCTTTGACTGTCCTTCCTAGCTTAGTTTTAGGTTTTAAACACCAGCATTGCAGCAGAAAAAGCACCTAAAGCACCTTATTTCTATGCTGGAAGATAAAATCTACAGATAATAAGCAGAAATTACACTGAAGGTTTCAAAATTGACTATATTTCTTTTACATTCTGTAAGTGAAGAAAAACCTCAATTAGTCTGGGACCTTTCACAGAATGAGACAGCAAGCTTTAACTCTTCTCCCTAACTTCTTTCTGCTTCTTACAGACATTACTGAGCAAATGTAGGAAGAAAAATTACACAACTGCTATACAAACTGGCCTTAAAAATGTAACCTGTCAACAGCCAGCACTTGTCGCTCTGGGACTGACTCTATTTTACTTTCTGTCTTTCAACATTCACAGGAAGAGATCAATGTTTATTTTACACAGCTTTCCCTAATGAATATGACAAGTGTTTCTAGAGTCCCATGCTCAGGATGCCATAAACTTAAAAGGCAACCTGTAAAAGGAATTATCTTCAATCCTTCCATTAATTCATTCAGTTTTTCTTTACTTTTTACAATCTTACTGATATGCAGCTATCATAAAGGCACAATCCAGGTCTCACCTGTGTAGAAAGAAGAAAGAAGTGTGAAGTGAATATGCCAAACGTAATAGGACAACTGGAGGACTTCTCTTTGTCCTTGCAAGAGAAGGATTTTTATTTTGCTCCCTAAACAAGAAGTGATGGGAAGGGTTGAATCAGGAACAAGTGGCCTTGGCTAACTGGTCCATTTAAGGTTGATGGAGACAGGAGTCACAAGACTGAAGTTTAACCCATTTTTCACTCTCTGTAAATAATTCTCTAGATCTAAGTTTAGAAGCCCAGGGAAAATCAGGGAAATTAGATGGTTTCTGTATCATCAGTGGAGACTGGAAGTGCTTCTTCAGAGCTGCTTTGATGCCTCTCTCTCCATTAATTACTAGAGTAAGAGAACATAGTAATTTAAATATATTCTACTAATAGTAATTACTAAAACAGCAATTACTAGACTTAGACATCAAGAGTGACATGCAAGGAGGGAGCTTGTCATCAAAAAACTGAGAACAGTATTTCTTTCCCTCTTTCTTCCAAATTACCGTTTATATCATTGCCTAGATTGCAAACTCTTTCTGTAGAACTGTCTTGCAACATATGCATCTTACTTTCCAACAAGATTCTTATCTCAGTGATGGTGATAACATGCTTTTTTATATTCTTGATATTGAGTCACCCAAACAGGATCTTCTTGGTCCCTCCAGAGGAGGAAAGAGGATTATCCAGTTCAAATAGACTAATTTGGTTTCCAACTGTTAATTCTTCATAATTGTATTTACCTTCAATTAAAATAAAATAAACCAGAAGGCAACAATCTAACAATCTGATCCAGTTCCATAAAGCCAGCAACAGAACAATCCTGGACACGTCGTTAATTTATGAACAGCTTCAGGAAATACCCTGGTTAATTTAGTAGGAACTCTCATTGTGAAAATCTTCTCGGCGATCCTAGAAAGCAGCTCCTCGGCTGGCAAGTCTGGTAGTGCTTCCCTTGCCCTTGTGCATCCCTAGCTGGACACACAAAGGATATTACTGATCTTTCAGTCCAGAACCAAAAACATACACAGCTACAATCAGCACTGTTTTTCTTCCTGGAAGAATAGATAATCAGTGTCTTGAAGAGTGGAGAACATACTTTTGTGTTAAGACTAACTCCTCTGCTTGTTTGAAGCTCTTCTATGTCATCATCTATACTATTTATGACTACACTGTTAGTAACAAGCTGAGGTATTTAATTTATTATGTTTTTAACCTGGCTGGTCTTTAACCTTTGCAAGAAAGAAAACACAAAACTACATAAAAACAAACAGCTACTAATTTGACTTAAATGTTTCCGAAATATGATTTATCACTGCAGAATCTGAGTATTTACTATGCAAAACCAATGTCAGAGGTGAAATTTCCTAGCGAAAAGTATTTAAAAATTTCTAGTATCTTCTATTCATTAAAAATTGTTAATAGGGAGGAAGTCCAGTTGTTTTAGGATTTTTTCCTAGTTTTCTCACAATTATCCATTTTTTTTTGTTTACTTCTGGCTTTTATTGTTGATTCATTCCCTTTATATATTGGAGGCTTTGTTGGGGGAAGTGCTGCAGAAACTGCAGTGCTGCCCTTAATAGTCCTTGAATTGTGTCTGAACATCTCTAAGGCAGAACTCCAAATGTCAAAACATCTCCATGATCTGCATTTGTCTCGAACAAAATGTTAAAACAGTTTCTGCAATAAAGCCAAAAGCTCAGAATGGCAGGAACAGAGGAAGCATGAGGGCTGTAATTTCCTCTAAGACCAGCAGATAATACTTCCCTATTAACACCTCCCAGAGATACAGACTGTTCCAGCGAGCCATATGTGACTGTCTTCCTGCTATTAATTTTTGTGCCTGAAAGACTAGCTCAATCAACACAATACAAGGGTGCTTGCTCCTGAAACTATCTTGTGTGGTTCATGTGTATCTGAGACAAACTCTAGTGCTTTAACTATACATTTTGACTCATAACTTTCACTGCCTTACTGTGAATCAGAGAAGTGGCAATAGAATTACTATCTTTAAGATAAAAACCAATATGTCATAAAATCCCAAGTGCTGTAGTAACAGTGTATTTTACAGATAAATGGCAATTCCTAATCCTCTGTATTAATGACAGCTATTCTCAAAGTTTTGTCAACACCGACAGCTAGACTGGCTGGATTATGGTCATAAAGAAAATAATAACAGAAACACCTGCACTGTCTGAAAGGATTCTATTACCTTAATATCTTTATTGAAGTCTAGATGCTGGGAATAAGCAAATTAAGCAAAATATTTTATGACTATGCTTACAAAAATTGTCTTGGAAAAACAGCTGTTGTAAATCATTTTCTAAAGTTCATCTCCTTTTAGGTTTCTTTGTTTAATTATTTCCATTCTATGAAAAGTTGAAAAACTCCATTATTTTAGTTCCCTTTTCGGTCAATAAGAACTCACTGGGAGAGAGCAGTAGGAAAGAGAGTGTGATGCCTTCTCTGTTACAGTAATAAGACTTGAGATACGTTGGTTCTAGTAAGATTTGGGATACATTGGTTCAGTGCCTGGCTCTGACACAAATTTGCTTTTTTCAAGCAAATATTTTAGTGTTTCAATTATGTATCTGTAAAGCAAGGATAACCACTATCCTAGACAAGATTTTCTTCGCTCACATTTATTAACATGCTAGAGATATTTAGAGAATAATGTAGGAGAATTCTACTGACCATATACCCAAAATCAGTAGTCAAAATTACTGGAATGCCAGTGTTTCAGGCAGACGTCTCTCATAAAACATACTTGCCTACTACCTGCAAAGAAGTTTCACAGGAGCAGTTTAACATTTCTACAAAAACAAATTTCGAAGTACAATTCAGTCAGATAGTGTGCAGAGAAATGCAACCTGTTGTTGGGGAAAAGCAATACAAACCCTGCTAGCATTTACTACCACAGTGCTCAAGACCACACCACCCATCTGGGACCTCCTTTATAGGATGACTGACTTCAGAGGAGACATAGACATTTGGGGAGATAAAATCCATTAAGAAGATTCCCACCTCTCCGTGGCTGCTGTGAACACACCCTCTCCTACAGCGCACAGAGAGCAGGGAACGAACAAGGGTCATGATACTTTGGCAGACAATGTGTCAAAGGAAAGGTGATCCTCTGCATACAAAGCTGGACTAAATAAACATTAAAAGGCAATGCCACAGAAGATGATACATAGGCTGTAGAACTAATTAGGTCTGGTTGTCCAATTGACTACAGTCTATACACTACTATTACGTACAATACCCCCTTATGTTTCTCAGTCATTCTGTCTTTAGTGCCCATCTCTAAGCCATATCTATATTTATCTCATACCTTCCAACAGCAAAAATCTTGGAATTCTGCTTAGAAAGATCTTTCAAATCTATATTTACACATATTCAGTGACACTGTTACCTACATAATAAGTAATACTTTTCAGATAAAAGGCTAGAAAAGTAACCAACAGTATTATACATGAAAGTATAAAACTTCCTTTCAATTATCCCAAAGAGCTGGTTTAATTTCACAAAGGCAGATTACTCTGAATTTCAGCAATAAATTTACCTCAATAGTAAAGTTTTTGGGTTTTGGCCACCAAAGTCTAAATGATGGTATTTTAGTGGTTTAACAAAGGCTTTGAAATTAATAAAAATTTTAAAATAAAGAATTAAAAAATAAATATTAGAAATTAAATCTAAGAATTTGACTACCATAGTTTATGTTGAATTTATTTGAAATTGACACAAAATCATCTTTTGAAAAGGATTGTGTTGAAAAAGAACACTCAAAAAGAGCAAATTATAACATGGACTACAGTAAAATAGATATAGATAAATGTATTCAGAACTAGCTGATAACCACAGAAAAAAACCCTAGGGAATCTGAGTCAGCTTGATAAAGCATCATAGTGATATTACAAACACCGTTTAATCCTCCCTCAGTCAGGCAGAACTGATTAAGAGACAATCCTCTTTGCAGGTGTGACTTGTGGAAGTGTTCTCTGTATTTCCTTCAGCATCAGCCTGACCTAGTTTTACACAGCATTGTAGGAAGCCAGGAACACACAACTAGTTGTCTTTGCCCTGGGTGAGGGAGAACAGCCAACAGCTGGAGGAGTTGTCTTTGTCATTTGACTTGTCTTAAAAAGCAACTGATTCACTGAGTTTTGGTGGACTTCTTTCGTTTTAGTCATCAGTAGCTCTCAGTGGCTCTCTGGTGACATACTCACATTGTGACATACTCACCATCATCTGCTGAATATGAAATATCTCGGCTCCAGTGGCAGAGAGGCGATTTGGAATTGAAATATCAAGAAAAGCTCCAGGAAGAGTGCTTGGTCCAGCATTGTAAACCTGTAAGAGAAAAAATGAATACAAATAAAATTGCATACTTGACTTCTTATAAATGGGAAACTACTGTAGATTCAGAGCTAGGAGTACAGGTAAATTTGAAGAAATACAAGTACTTTGCAGGTTTTTCAATGTCTTCAGACTAAGACTTACTTTTCAAGTGTCAGAATGAAGTCAAAGGATTAGCTTACCTAACAGTCTTCAGGCACAGCTCACATATCAAAGGAGAAGCAGTTTTGCAGGATAATTGCCAGTCATCAATACAAACAGCACAAGTCTTCCATTTTATATACAGAGACACTGCTAGTACACTGAGTGTTTTGGTAATAAAATCTTAAAGGTTATAAGAAATACTACTGTCTCAATTAACATTCTCATTTCCATCTGGTAACCACTGCATGATATTCTGCATATGTTTTCCTTACAGAGCAGAAGCCAAACAATTACTGTGACTACTGGACTGTGGGTTTTCTGAGTGAGTTGCCAGGAAATGCATGGGAACAACTTCCATTCAAGTTCTGCCATTTTAAATTAAATTACACTTTTAGTGGAAAATATTAGCTTTCTACCACTCCTTGGCCCTCAAAATTTCAACAAAAACTCGAAGAATTTCCCATCCACCACTGAAATGTATCCAGGTAAAATTCCAAAAATTATAGCGTTTTGCTGAAGAGAAATAATCCATGGAAAAAATTCAATTAATGTAAGTTTTCATTTGTAGCTACCTTTTTTAATAAGGAAAAATATCTTCTGGTTCTAACAACACATTAAATGCATTAAAAACCATTAAAGTAAAAAACGTGAAGCCTATTGCAATATTTATCCACACTGAGATACTACTGTGAAAAGATGTAACATGCAGTTGTTAATTTTGTAAAGTACAAATATTAAAACCCATACATTTTCGTTCTTCAAACACTGTTTATATTTGAAGAAATGCCTGACTGATAAACAGAACTAATTTGCAATGCCAAATCCTCACAAAAGCCCTGAGGCTCCAGGCAGGGGGAGAAATCCCATTAGAATGGAGTATGATAAATGCTGCATGAAATACAAACATAATGTTTCATGTCAGACATTTTAAAAACTTTGATTATCTCACTAAGATCAGATATAGGTTATTGCAGAAAAGGTATTTTCTGTTTCCTTGTTCATATTGAATCTAGTAGAGATTTTCACATGTAAAACCTGCTATAAAGGCTCATATTTTTGTAACTCATCTCTTTCTCTTGGTTAAGGAACTATTATTTTTCTCCATCTGGAGAAGTTAAATATATGGCAGGAAATAATTAAGCAAAGAGTGATACAAACAATGCTTTGCCTATTATGAAACTACCTTTTCTCTCTGATACACAGTTATAAGGTTTAGCCCATTACTGGAGAGCAGATGTGTGACTTGTTATGGTATAATTTTCTACTTCCATATGGAAAAAAAATTAATATTGCAACTGCTAAGTGTGTGCAGGAGAGACAAGAGCATTTGGTAGGACAAATGGTGGC
Source organism: Phainopepla nitens (assembly GCA_013400175.1). Taxonomy (NCBI): domain Eukaryota; kingdom Metazoa; phylum Chordata; class Aves; order Passeriformes; family Bombycillidae; genus Phainopepla; species Phainopepla nitens. The sequence continues at coordinate 83,640 of VXBQ01002339.1, forward strand.
ACTGCCAATACATAGATTCTCTCTCCCTTCCCTGTTATCAGTTTGCTTTACTGAAAATATTTATCTAGTTAAAGCATCAGTGCATCCGTTCTTCATCTGGATTAACCAGTCACTGGGTATGAGGGGGAGGAAGGGAAGAAGACCTATAAACCCCCAAGAAGGAAACCAGAATCACAGGAATTAATAGCCTGGTTCACAAAAGCTTTCATGTCCTGAAATCCTGCTTTCAGTCCTTTAGTAAATAGCTAAGGGCACTGTATGACAGTGGGGGCTTAATTGCTCTGGATGGCAATCTGTCCATGGAGGCAGACATGTTATTTGTTATGAGCTGAGTTTTCAGCCTAGGAAAACAGAAAGAAAAATGACAAAACACTATTTTTCACAATAAATGAACCTACGTCTGCATGACTTATCATTCCCTAGTCCCATCTAGCGGTCAAAAAGGATTGTAGGGCTTGTAATAGATGCAGTTACAGCAGTGAAACACAATGCCAGTTAATTCTGGCCACATCACAAGAGTTTCTTATAATAAACCATCCATATATTTTGCCACAACAGGAACCCATCTAACTGCCATGTGAAGTGTAATATATAAGTAACACTTGAATAAGGATGAGATGCTATGAGGTATTTATTGAAAGCTTCTCACACCTGTCTTTTTAGTGTCCTCATCTCCTCCCTGTACTGTACTCTTAGCCGTAGTGCTATAAATATTTTCAAACTGGGGCATTTAGCAAGCCTGAACCCCTAGCACAGATAGGTGTTTGTTCTCTTGGATAAAGGCTGCCCACTCCTTTGCTCAGTGACCATGCCACTAAAAAGACTTCCAACTTTTAACCTGTGGCTTCATCCAAGATGCGACCCTTGAGTTACAAGGGCTCTTTACTCAGCATGTGAAAAAAGGTGAAAGAGAAACAAATAGCAGGAGCTTGTTTTCCTATGGAAGTGAGATGCCATGTTTGCACTTCATAATATATTCAGATAAAGGACATATGCCATTCCTGCATGCTGTAAATAGGGTATCCAGTCAAGAATGCATTGTAAAGCCCTGTAGCAGGCTGCTCTGCCTGACTGGCAGCAAAACAGCTCAAACCAAACCCTATTTGTAAAGTTACCCATGATGGATGGAAAAGGGTGGTCATGCTGCCTTTGGTGTTAAAGACTGCTGAGACTGACTCATCAATCCCAAAGTTAAACATTCAGACAGTATTTCCTGGCAAAAACTGGTACCAGTGAGGATGTGACAGGCAAAGTTCCTGATAAAGAAATCGACAAGTGGTAGTAGAGATAACTTGTCTAAAGCTGCTGAGCTGGCACAGCTAGCCTAGAAACACATGAATGACAGTTGATCATTTTGTACTATAAAAGCTCAGTCTCACTTTTTACCAGCATGGACTTCTAACACACCACTTCCAGGAGAGAATCTGAAGATTCTTGCCTTGAGTGGAGTTGTCCTTCAAGGTTTCTCCTTGAGGCTGAGCAAAAGAGATTTGCCCATAGTTGTTGGTATGAGTGAGTACACCTATATAACCTTTAGATAAAAACTGGTGACGCAGTCGGGGCTAGGACTGGATCCAGCTGCACCTAGACTCCTCTCTCAGAAGAAGTTTAGAAAGCAAGGGAGTCCTTTCTGAACCTCATAACTCAACAAGAGGGGCTTCTTTATAAAACTTGCCCGAAGCTTCCATTCTGCCCATGACTGTGATGCAAAATCACACACAAAAGCCCATACCACACTCAGAATAAAACAGATACAAAATAAGAACATGCTGTCAAGCAGGAAAGCAGTCAAAATAAGGATGAGTTTTACCTGCAGTGTCTTGTTGAGAGACTGGAAAAGGCATTCTTGCTTTTCCAACTGAACAAAGTTGGATGCTTCCACAGAATCACCGTAGAAAAATGAAGTAGGGAAGACTTCTCTGTAAGACCAAGATACAGATTTTGTAAGCTGCGTTTGTGACCAAATTGAAATATATTTGTGTCTAGCTGATTTGCATCCCTTGCTTTCTAGTCATGTGAAATTCTATGGGACCATTTTGCATTAATCTATTTTTTGTGATTAGATTTCCTCTTGTGCTGCTGACTACACAAGCAGCATCTCATCTGACCTGGGCTAACATTCCACCAATGAAGCAGACTTCTTTTGATTACTTATCCCTTTTTCTCCTTTCCTATCACAAATTCTCATCTCTGGGGTCCCCTGCCTTGGATGATTTGCACAAGTCCCATAGCTTGGATTAACACAGGAAATCACTGCACTACCAAGTTAATCTGAAGAAACAGTATCTAAGAGGAATACTTTAAGCTACATATACACTAAAGTAACATTTCAATTGTTAACATTTACATAGCATTTCAGGAATAAACAGTTAATTATCTAAGTTTTACTACCTTTATTGTTAGCAGATGATTAAAGGAAAGATTAGAGGGGATAACATGCTTTCAGCTAGAGTGGAGCAGTCCAAGTTTCCTCAACCACTCTTATCATCTAATCACACAGTAAAATGCAGTAGGATTTTATCCGAAATTACTTGGAAGCACAACACAGTGCCTGAAAATCCTGCAGAAGAGGACTAGGACTGCCTTAAGCATCCTTTATGTCTTCTTCTAATCTCAGGCTTTTCCACTGTCTGGAAAGGCTCCTGGTGTAATTTCAGACAAACCTTAGTCCTCCTTACTGCTTAAAACTCTGCTTCCTTCCCAGGTTTTCCTTTGGAATCAGAGCACTTTGAGACAGGATTTTAAGCCTGTTTAGGTACATTTCCCTTTTTCCTGCCTGCATCCTGTGCTAGTGATTGCTAGAGGAAACAGTGAAAGGCAGATTTTCTCCTCCCATTTACAATGTTATGCCAGAAGGCTTCTCCCAAACATGGTACAAGCCATTCTGGGCTATTTATAAAAAGGAATGAAGTTTGCGTTTGCTCTTCTAGATTCAAATGTAGGACAATTAAGCTAATAAAACAAGCTTCAAAAAGATAGTGTCCAAAAAAAAGAGTATTACTAATAATACCATGCCTGGGAATGTGCCCTCCAATAAACTCAACTTTTCTCTGGTCATTGAATTTTTCTGTGAACTTCAATTAACTAAGTCTTATCTATGAGAAAGAAAAATATAATCCACAAAGGTACTTGGGTGGGGCTTGTAAATTCAGAGACCTTCGGGAATAAAAGAGTACGTTCTGAAGAGAAAGAAGAGAAACCAATTTTTATTATGTTTTGGCATGCAGTATTGTGTAGGTAACAAACAGACGTCTAAAGACACAGATGAAAGCATGCATATCTGTACAGCTGAATAAAAATCCATCTGTATCAAAGTATCAAGAAACAAGAGTTAAATTTCTAAAGAATTTGTAATAATGAAAGCATTCAAAAACTTCCAGAGCATGCTGCTGAGACTGTACTCTCAATATAGATATTTTAGTCATCTTGTGAGGTTTGACAGCGCACTTCCTTTCTCTGAGCAGACTCAAACATACCTTTTACCCATTCTGACTGCTGTGGCAGTAATTAAGGATTTTATTTCTATCCAACAAGATCAGCTTTATGAGGCAAAACCCAGTCTAGGCCTTGAATCTGAGTTTATTCAGCTTTTCAAATCACATGTCAATGCAGGGTAACTTTTTTCTATACATGTAGCATAGTGGTCAAGGGAATATTTGACTTCTACGGATGCCAACCTGCACTAGTCATTTCAGCAATACCTGTAATCTGGAGGTTGCCACAGATGGTGGCCAAAACAGACATTGACCCTCTGGGAACATGATTTGATGAGTTTTTGCTACCCCAGTTTAGGAATTAATGCAAACTTTCTCAGTCTGCAAGAATACTAATTCATCTTCAGTGACCAGGTCCTCCAATTCCAACTCAAAGCACTGTTTATGCTAAAGAATGGTCTGACTGTTGAGACTGTCCACAAATCTTTCATTCTAGGCTTAAGATTGTGATGCCAAGGGGCAGGGAAGAGCCCCAGGTATAAAGGCAGGAGCTCATACTCGTGCAGCCTTGGGAAGAGGACAGAATGGTTATATGTTATATAAGTATTTCAGTCAAAGGGTGAGTGATGCTCCACAGTTGGTAGTCAGATGCCTCATGCACTAGGGAATAGAGGAAGTAGGAAAATAAACAGAAGCAGAAGCAAATTCTGTTTGTGAAATTAAACAGAAAGGCAAACATCTAGACTTCGCCAATCTCCTTAAAATTCCAGAACATTTGACCATAACCTTTAGCCTGGTGACTCTCAACCATTTCCTTAAAGACACGCCCCAAGGAATAAGATGTGGTTTACTTGTTCTTTTTAAATCTAATTTTAAGGTCCATTATATCTACAGCATCTATCTACTTGCATTCAAACATGATCACTGAAATACCTACTATAAATGTGATGGTAACTAATTAGCATTAATTATGAAGTAGTGAAAATGAGGTACAGTTTTGAAATGAATAAAACTTCCAGATATTGCATGAGATTGTCTGAATGACCAGAGTCTGGGAAACAAGAAAAATGCAACAGTCTGCTACATGTAAACAAAGAGAAGAATTAATTTTTTCACTGGAAGACATTCAGATGTTAATCTTAGGATGATGATGATTATTATTATTATTGTTGGTTTTGTTTTCATTTGGTGACTGATACTTACCCATTGATGGATGAGTCCACTTCATGCATCAGGGGCACTGACAGGATTAGAGTATTATCATGCAGACATTCAGTGCGTTCTAGGTTTCCACTACGCCAGAAAGAAAAAAACAAACATACTGCAAATTGACAGCTTTTGCAATACATCACAGTTTCGCAGTTATCATCTCTCTGCCTTGTACTTTGAGTCTCTCTGAGTGATATCAGCTCCTTAAGAATGTTCACCCAAACTTAGAGAGGGCACACACAAAAAGAATTGGTTTTGTGGCTGTGACATGAACAGGCTCATAACAAAAAAATGTATATTGGAACAAGGTGTGAATTCAAATGTCCATGGGAAACTACAGTAGCCATCATACACAGTGGAGAGAAACAAGAACATTTAGACTTCAATGCGAGGGTTCATTTTCTCCCAGTCCTACTGCACATCAGTTTGTGAGGGATATACACTGCTCACACCTCACAGAGGGTCTTGACTCACTAAATGAAAAAATGTTTTCAATGTACCTACACTGTACTATAGCACCAATTTGCTGCCAATGCAAGCAGTTTTTCAGGCAAGACCCTTGTAGTGAACTGGCCATAACCTCTCAGCAATTTCACCCTCTCTCTCTCCCCCTCTTCCTGTACTTAGCTGCCAAAATGAAAGTACTTCTACTTTCCACTGTCAAAGGCAGTTGCCTCAGCCTGTCACAACCAAAAAGAAGAAAGAGAAAAGTGAGCAATTATCTCTCATTTAAGTTAGTTTGTTTCAGTGTGAATACTTTATGTATGAAGTCTGGGAAAGGTTCCTGTAATGCATGTCTAGCACGGGAACCTGCACTATTCTAATTCTGATGATGAGTCTGCTTGTTGGGTGACAGCTCAGAACAACAATCTTGAAAGATATGTTACATGTATTTCCAATTCCTTCAGCAGTGACTCTGGAACCACTTTTGCCTTGCAGTTCTTTGGATTTACTCAAAATCAAACTGGCAAAACAAAAGATATGATCATATTTATTTCAGGGAACAGTATCACTGAGGCAACAGCAGGCAGCAACGTCCATGATAGTGATATCATGCAGATTATGAGTTGCTCAGATTACAAAAACAGAGCCTGCTAGCTACAGACATGCTTAGGTACAGCTCAGCTTTCTGCAGCTGACACATTGCCTATGTCTGCTGATAAAACTATGGCCCAGATAGAAAACCCCACAAACTTTCACTCCTGGGAAATAACCCCACTTAATAAAATCTTTTCCTCTGAATAGACTCACAGAAGAGTCCAAAATTGAGACATTTCTCATCCAACATAAATAGTGAGATACCATGGTGGCAAACAGAATAAGCAAGTAGAATTCTGTACATGGTTCATGGATATGTTCTTATGTGTTTCAAATGGAGTAAAGGTACTGTCAGAAAAGGGGAACACAACTCAGTGAATCTAGGTCTAGAACAACTGTTTCACACCTGGAATCAAAGAAGAAGGTTTCTTGTTTTTTTAAAACCAACCAAATAGTGTAACAACAATATAATGCAATGTTTACTTCTTTCTCCAATTGTTCCATTACTGAACCAGTCTCTTGTCACAGATTCTACTGCCAAATTTGTAGCTACATGGGACAGGCTCAAGTAGGCACTTGAAGGGCAACACTTGCTTTCCCCTGACAGCATGACATAGCTTCCCTGTCTAGCTATTTCTGCCAGACTAGCTCCAGTTCTGTGTGGAAACAGTGTCTTCACCTACTGCAGTCTGGCTGCAGCACAGGTACTTTCTCTCAATTTCCTTATCATTGACTTTTCCTCCCTGCAACTCTTGTGGTAGAAAGATTTTGTTACACTCATTTGACAGCGAGGGAATTGAGCAATTTGCCTAAAGTCACAGAGAAAATGAGGGTAATCAGCATTAAGACCTGCACTACTCTCTTTGGAAGTTCAGCTAAATCCTTCAAAACATAACTATCCTCTCTCAACCTTCTCCAGTGAGAAACCTTCTTGTAACACCTCTAAGCAGGCACTCAATGTGTAACAGTTACTGTTTATTTCTTTGCTCATATAAAGGCACAGACTAACACATCTCACTGGTAGGGTACAGAAATATAAGAACTGAGGTTACAATGGGAAGTCCTGTGCTATCCAAGGCTGGAAAACACTAGCTGGGCAAATTTAAAGCACTGCTGACCCATCTTTGCACCAGCTGGCATTCACCTAGCAGCTACTGATGTCTCTGACTGAGAAGCATCACAGGGTCATCGGAATACATGATGAACTTCTGATGGAGAATAAAACTTCACTAACATGCAAGACATGGTGGCATGTCTCACTTCCAGTGTCTCATACCAGTCCTATGTGCTGCAGGATCTTCTTCCCACCTACAGCTGTTACTGCAGGGGAGGACTATGCCTTATGAGAGCAGTCACTCAGCAGCTGCTACATCTTATCTCTCATCTCTAGCTTTTAGTAGAGGCATTATCCCATTTGGGAGGAGAATTCAGGCTGAAGATCCTGATTTGGATACATAAGGATATGAAGTTGGCTCCTTTACACAGTAAGTGGGAGGAGGAACTAGTCAAACACCCAACACATCAAAGCAGCAGTTCATGGCCAATGTTAACACCGCTGTGCATTGGTTCCCATACAGACATTGTCAGTGCTTGTGACTGAATCACCCATGCAGCCTGCTTCTTCATGGTACATCATCTTAGAAGGCACAGAGTATGTGACACACCTTTTATCCTGCCCAAGACAAAATGCCTATGCATGCATACTTGGCAACACTCTACTTCAATGCCTACTTCAAGTGCCCTTAGGGAAGTATCCTATCCAGAAGTTTTCCACAGTCTGTCACAGCCCACTGAAGATCCAGAGGGGGGAAAAATAGATACATGACTTTAGAACCTAACAGTGGGATGCTTGACCATCTGATTAAAGCATTTATATTGTTTGGTTTGCATCCCAGCATGTTTATTTCATTGAAATGCTGGAACAAATGGGTCAGTCTTGTGTTGATCATCAATCACAGCTGAGCTGAGCTTGATACTTGGCCCAAAGAGATGGCCACTGAAACACAAGAAATTTTCAACTGAGAGAACACAGAATAATCCTTCAGAATTGCAGTTGCCTGGCAAAGAAAACCTATGTATGATCCTACCTCGTTTTTCAGAAAGCTTCAATACATAGTTCCTCTGCATCACCAAAATACATGCATTAGCCCCAGTTTTTTAACCTAATTTACTACACATATACATGTCTACAGCTAATATCATGCAATTTCCAAGCACAGATAATGCACACTTCATGTAACAAAGAATATCCAAGTCATCTAGACAAATAAGGGTCCCCTTACCTTTGGGCAGTGACAAAGAAGGTAAGAGTTTCTTCCTGCCCGGTCAAGTGGCTTGTGTCAAAGATCACACTGAACTCGTACTGCACAAAGAAAAAGCAGTATTTAGAGACACTGCATATTGTTTCAAAATGTATTTATTCTGAAACGTTATTTATATTTTACTGGCCCAACTGTACAAAAGTAACATATTTTGATATATGTAAGAGCGCTTCCTCTAGCGCAAATTAGCTTTTAAGTCTTAGGAATTGTGTTTCTCTTCAAATCCTATATAGTTTGGGTTTTTCTTCATTAAGAGAAGGCCTTTACTAGAATTGCCATTCAAAGATATTTCTTGAGGAGATCATTTGCCTGGGAATGAGTCTTCCAGTACTGGAGGATCACCACCTGAAAATATCTCAGCACTGCTCTTGTACGTTTTTTTGCTGATGAAGAGATCTTTTGGAGGAATAAAGACCATGCCACAGGCCTGCACTTGGAGACTTGGAGCAAGTGGCATAAGCTAAAGCGGCATTCAGGACACCCAGGTGAAAACAGGTGCTAATTTTGAAATAAGGATTTTATTTTGATGAATAACTTCTCCATGTAATTTTTCTGCCTAACTCCAAAACAGACTTCAGCCAAGTGAAACAGTGTCCAAATCAACTGTAATGTCAATGGCCTACATGCTTATATTCTAGATAATATTTTGTTACTGCATATATTTTTTCAATTCCATGTAAAATATTTTTTACTTTTTCAATATAGCATGAAAGAGTCAATTAAAAAAACAGAAAACAAAAACTTTTATGTTGGGTCAAAGGATACATCAATTCAAATGACAAAGATTTGCTTTTGAAATTGAAACTCTCTGGAAAATTTCAGACTCACTTTTTCAGGTCATCCTTAAGTTATTCCTCATTTTCTTATCTTTCTGGGTTGGTTATTTATATAGATCATTTTAGTGGCAGAAAGAACCCAGTTGGATTTTTAAACATTATGAGAGAGTGTATCTTCTCTTATGGAACAAAACCCTTTTTAAAAAATCTACCAGAAGACCATAAGATGAAAAAACCATTAGTGCATTGTCATTGTTATTTGTATTAATCCAGCTGCACTTTATTGTGAAATAAAACAAAAAAAACTCACAGAGGCAACATAAGTAAAGATAGAGAGTCCTTTTCTAATTTTCTGCAGGGGAAATATGTTTTTCACAGCTGCAACTCTTGCACCATTTTTCAAAGCCATTTTATTGCAATGCCCAGGGCACTGTCATTGGCTCTGTCTGTTGGGAAAGAGGACAGCTAGTCTGTCTAACTGTGAAAGGCTTGGATATCTGGCTTAGCAAGCTAGAGAAAGTATCAATCACAGACATTTAACAGAGCAGTTGGCTTTCCAGCCACTCCTTAGAGACAGAGATAAGTGAACCATTATTCTGCAAATGCAAATATTACGACATTACCATAGATTTGGATCTCATGAAAGGAAATCCCACACTGCACTTGAGGAAATCTGACTCCAGTAACTCACAAGCAATGTCCAGCTCCTCCTGCAAGAAAATAAAAAAACCCATGAGATTACAGATTTGGGGAGAAAAAGAAGATTGCTAAGAAACAGCAACATGACAGAGTACTATGGAAAATTAAATATTTCCCATCATGGCACTGTGTTAAACTTCCTTATTCCATATTAATCAGACCAGCATTGGGAAGAAGACACCAACAGAACCTTGGTGTAAGAGACAGAGCATGAGGAAATACGGCATGACTCAACATATTAGAGTCAGGGGATCAGCCCAAATTCTTGGACAACTCAGTTCTTCCCTCTGTTTATTAGAAGAAAGCTTTGGAATGATTTCTAAGGTAGCTTTTCCAGGTACCTGTACCATAAAGAGAGAACGGTGTTGGCAGACAGTGACCAAACCATTCCATACACAGACGCAGAAGAGAAAGTTAACCTGGTTCTGGTGACATTCAATGCCCTGATCTCTTGCTCTGGTCCACAAGATGAGTCAGGCTGGTATGGATAGTAACCTTCTTTAGTGAGACAGAGGAATGAGCATCTCCTCGTGCTAAACGTTGACTATGGACAGTCAATAATTCAAATGCAAAAGGTTAGAGCAGCCCTATCCTCCTTGACTGGTGACTTCACTACAACAGAAATTCTTCTGGTGAATGAAGAGTGTTTCATTACTCCATAAATTAAGTGCCTAGCTCCAGATGAGCACGTTCCCACAACAAGATTATCAGGGAACAGTTTAATACTCTGCCACTGTGGGCAAGCTCATCTCACTAAACTTTAGGAGTGTGATTCAGCTCTGGAATCTGATACAAGCTTTTAAGGGCCTACACGGCGAGTGACTGCTATGTCATTTACATGTCATTGCTCCCATGGTAGTAGAAGGATGTAGAAAACAGTCCCGCACACCAAATGCAGGTGTTTAATTTAGACTGGGCTGGATACCTCTCTAGGCCCTACTGTTGATTAAATCATCACCCGAACTACAGTGCTTATGGTATGTACTACAATACAAATGCCTAAATTTTAGATATCTCAATCTATAAATTAATTTTATTCCAGACATGCTTCTGGGAATCTCTTTGCTACAGAACATATGATTTATTTGACCTGTTTTCAGTATTTACAGCAGTTTGCCAAGCTCATGCTCATGTACATTTCCTGAATTACTTCAAATATGCATTTAAAAGTTACATTCTCAGCTGGAACAAGCACGAGTGGAAGGAGCTTCCTGAACCTGGCTTATAGCCATCTCCAGGAAATGCCTCCCTGCCTTTCACATTCTGACCTGAGCACAACATTAGTGCTCTACAGACATTTAGCTTCAAGTCATGGTTCCAATCAGGGCACATATTTCTAGAAAATGATAGATCAAACACTATCTTTCTTACCTGACTCAGACAGTATTTCACTGGTTTCACAAGAAGCAAAAATAATATAAGGAGAAAATCAGTGCACACCTGGAGATGCCTAATGGAGTGACATTACTGCAGTGCTACTAAAATGCCAGAGGACTGGCCTTCCCATTCATTTTCTCTATGGATTTTCTACCTTGCAATCCTTAGTAGGCTTCAATTTCTGGAAATGCGAAAGATGGCACTCTTTAGCAAATCAAATATCTAGCTTTAGTAGTACAGAGCTACCATCCACATATGTGTTAGATTTTTTCCTCTAAACGAACACAAAATAGAAAAACAAGTGCTTCATGGGCAAAGCATCCCTTTCACTAGCGTTTTCGTCTCAGGAAGTTGTAAGGTTCTCCAGTTTTATGAGAGTCATCAAGAAACACAAAGTCTGAGTAGCTACATAACCAAATGAAAAACTCCTCTGAAAACATTCTTGGTTCTGCATTGTTCAAATGTCCCTTGCTAACTGGGGCAAACTATGAACTCTTCCATCAGCGTCTAGCCTGTGTTCTTTCAAGAGGGGTTTCTAATTACATAGCTGTCCAGTATGGTGACAGTGACCAGACAAGACAGTATCCAGACCCAAGAGACTGTCTCCTCTCCTCAAGGCCATAACCCTTCAGAGATGTCAAAGACCAGGATAATTGAGAGAATTCTCATATTGACAAGAGAAGAAGAGCACTCCTTCTTCATTTTGCACATTGATGCGTTTGCAGACCAGAGAGCTGGCAGGCAGATGCCCATGGCTTTATTGCCTTTAAAAGGAAATTACAAGATAACGTTGACTTCACTGGTTTTGCCATTGTTGTCTGGAAAAGTTTAATGGATGAAGGAAGATTGACTTGAATGACTTTCTGGCTTCATTAGCATACTGTCCAGTTGGATGATTAATATTAATACAACATTACTGAAACTTAGAGTGGAGAGTATGATAAGGTTATTCCCTGAGAGAATAACCTGAGAGGGTGGTCGATCACAGCAACAGGCTCTCCAGGAAAGTGGTCAGGGCACCAAACCTGTCAGAGCTCAGAAAGTATCTGCACAGTGCTCTAAGTTATATAGTTTAATTAGGGAGTCCATGAGGAACAGGGAGCTGGATTTAGTGATCCTTATAGATCCCTTCCAACTTGAGTGATTCCAGTAATGGTGCACAATAAAACTTTTAAATGCTAGGAAACAGCAAAAATAAGTTTGGCTTAATCATACTGGTTCAGTCTCCCACAATTTTATAAATTAAAGGCTACCCTGAAAACTTTTCCCATGGACTCCTTGGCTTGCTCTGTGATTAAGATGGAGAAGCTCAGCTAATGAGTAAATATTTTGGTTTTCCTTCACTGCTCACTGTTTAGCTTCAGGCTTCAATTTCAGTGTGCTGTTCTGGAGGGGGAGAAAATTGTTTCTTCATGTGGTTTCCTATGGTGGTCAGCTCTCTAAACTCAATTTTCACACTGTTCCAGGAGGCTGAAGGGTTGGTGCCATCTTATCTTACAAATAGGGAACAGCAGTGCAACTCAGGGCTTACAGAAATTGCAGATACCACTTCTTACTGATGTTAGGTCATGCTTTTAGTGAGTAATGCTTCTCTATACTATACAACCCATTTGAAAAACTCAGTTAGTGCGTGAACTTCATAGCAGTTCCTAGTTTGCATAGAAAACAGAGCCAAGAACCATAAAAAAACATAGCCGTTTCCCTTCCAACAAGACAGTGTGAAGCTTTATTTGAAAAACTTTCTTTCTGAAATATTTCAGAGTGTTACATACTCTTAGTCAATCAGATAAATAGTCAGATAGTTAGTCAAATAGCTGTATTATTACATCATCACAAATGTTGACCTGGTTATGAGAAATACAAAGCTCAGGCTGGCTCACAGTCCATTTCTCAAAGTTCTTTATCACAGAAAAAAAAGGCTCCTCATCATTATAACATGAGCAATCAAACAGTCAAGTTCAAGACACTGAAACTTTCTCAGCCTCATCCTGACTTACCACTTTCAAATCAGACCCCATATGGGTTTTTTCCCAAGAGAGTCTTGCATAGCTCGTATGGGATGACTTAGTGACTAGCCAGTACAACCTGACTATTCTCTCCCTCACTTATGTCAAACCAAAACCCTCCAATCTTCCTGAGCCTGATCTGGCAGTTCATATAATTATGTTCAGTTTTTATTTTTCCCACTCTTAGCATAATTCATTTCTTCCCCAAAGTTAGAACAACTCCTCTGAACTGATGTTGGCCTTAGTGCCAATCCAGAGTCATCACTCCACTTCCTCAACTTTCTCCCCACTCATCTCCACCCACGACTGGTTGCAAGTTCCTTGCCTAAAACATCTCCTTAAGTAATCTGCCCCAGCCCATTAACTGCCCTTCAACACTGGTACTCCCATACCAAGCTTTTATCTGACAACTTTTCCACCATATCATGACTATCAGCAAAAGCAAACATTCATATAAGTACAGGTCATCTGTGTTATTTTGCATTCACCAGAGTTCCCACAGAGAAGGTCTGAATTCAACTATTCTCACACTGATTTATGACCTGCTAGCTCTTTGCTTTTCTAAGCACACAACCTACGACCAGATACTGCATCTGCAGTGTCAACAAGGAGGTGCAACAGAACAGTACTAAACATGCAAAAAGGACATGCCAGATGTGTCTCTCAATAGAAAGCTGTATTAATTTCTGGACTTAAGGTAATTTCTGCATTGTGCTGAATACTGCTGACTATCTGTGCCATGTCATACTTTTAAAAACCTTTCCGATTACCTGTTATTTTTCAAGGAACTTTTGATTAAAACCACCAATGAAAGTCATTGAAACTTCATTGAGGAATTATTAAAATGATCTGTATATTTTTAAAAGGGAAAAAAACTCAGGTTGCTAGAAAATACATTTTCCAGCAGTTTATATTTCTCTTTCCTTAGCTATACTCAAATTAAAGGTCTTTTTTTATTGTTGTTAAATTGAAAAAAATCCTCCTCACAAATCTTGGCTAATAGCACATACATTCTGGAACTGATGAGAAAATGTCCTGGAAGTCTTGATAACATGTTGGCAGAACACTCCTGTTTTGAAGATGTTGAAAATTTACTTAAATTGTTAGGATTTTTTCTTGTAATGCTGCTTGTTTTTCAAAGGCTACAAAAGCAGAATGATAAGAGAGAGTTCTGTGGAACCCTGCATCTGTTGTCAGAGCACACACTCTTGTTACTGCTTTCCTTGTTGTTGTTAGTACTTGTTCTATGATGCCTGTTGGTGAACCGGTGCACTTAACACCACAGAGGATCATGAACAGCAGCCTCATCCAAGAAGTCTTAAAACAACTATCCTGAGAAAATATCACAAGGGAGTGCTACTTGCACTGTCCACCTCATGCTGTGCTGAGTCTCAAAAGTTAGGTACCATGCATCTACCTAATATATCCTCTCTGGCATATAGACTTTATAACTATGCCCACTAGCTATTTAGAAATTCTCTGACCTGCACCAAAGGCAGAGGTTTCCACTGGGCACTGGGAAAATTTGCTAAATTTGTACAGTTCTTTATTCTCATCACAGACCCTGACTAAAAGGCAGACTTATTCCTCAGTAATTTCAATGTGAACTTTTTGTGAGAAGGGATGCTTTCCCAAATGAGAGTTTAGATGAACATCTGGATGTTTTGTTTCACACAACAGGACAATTATATAGACTTGACCAGCATTTTAAGAACTTCTTACTTTTGGGAGATAAAACAAAACATATGTCTGTTCACAGCTGGTAATCTGCTTCCTACACACGTGGCTTGCAAAGCTGGGTAGAACAAACATGTCAGGAACTTAAAATAAAGACTCATCCCTTTGATGATGTTTGAAATGGTTCCTTCAAATCACCCTTCATGATCTTGGTCCAAGCTCTTCAGTTGTGCTATCAACAACACATGGGTTTCTCTAGGGTTTGGAAAGCAAAATTTTTACTTTGCTCCTACTGACCTCTCCCTGCCTCACACTTCTCTAAATGACTTCCACTGAGGCCTCAAGGACATAAAGATGTACCAATTAACTTAACAGCCACCTCCTGAACATACTAATGTACTTTCTTTCCACAGCAACTGAGGTACAAAAGAATGTGGGTCACAGTTATCCACATATGCAGTGCAATTCAGGATGCCTGAGCTCATAAAAGGTCAGGGATCTTTTTCAAATAAAAAGTCTGGCTCTGGCTGAGTTTCCTTATGACTGACAGCAAGTACAGCTCAGAGTAATTTAATCTTGGAGGCCTCCTCATGTGCATACAGCATAGTTGTTCTAACACAAAATTCCACAGATACCATGCTTTCCTCTAAAATAGCACTTCATAGGATATTTTAAAGCTGCAAGAACACAGAGAGGACTGGTGGTATTACTGACTGGGAACTGGCACTAAGCACTAATTCAAGGTTATCTGAAATTACTGAAATGGTGTGTCTGATCTACCTCAGATACTTCTAAAAAGTTGCTCTGATTATCATCCTTGAAAGCCCTTTAAGCCGCTCTTTTCTTCAGATAACTAGCAGTCTGATGTCTGCTTTGTGTCTTTGTCAGCAGTACTCTCTGGTAACTGAGCAGACAGTATTTCCTCCATGCTTCTGGGCTGGACCTTTCCAGGCATAGACCATTCCCAACTCCATCAGTCCACAGCCAATGTGAAAGGCATCAGGAAGTCACTTTTGCTTGGAAATCTCAGTATCTCACAAACTGAGCCTGCAGTTTTGGGGCTTGGTTTTCCTTATTTTGCTCGCCTGTTTCATGAGTTCCAAATGCACAAAGCCTTCAAACAACCACTGCCATCAGTACCCAACTCTCTCAGTACTGCACAACCTAGGGATTGGACAAGGGGGAAGCACAGGGAGAGTTGTGCACAGTGTTGGGATGAACTGCTTCTCTGAGGCCAGCTTCCTAGGCAGTGGAGATAGCACTCAGTGGTGGCACCAGGCCACCTGGGAAGGCCACAGTGCCTCTCACGAGCTGTGAGTATACATTGCAAGCTGGGGAAAAAATCATCCTGTTACTGATAGTAACTCTGAAGATAGATTGCAATAGTTAGCACAGGTGGCCGTAGCTTAAAAAGCAATCATGGGTCCAGGAAATATTTTGATGTGCATTTCAAGGAGTTTCTCCTCTCAGAGTGAAAATCCCATGATTTTTGTTTCACTTTATGGAAATATAGTTTACTTGGCAACTTCAAGCAAGCACATTGTGGTCAGAAACTCTTCTGCGTATAGTTCTCCACTTGCCAAAGCAAAGTGGGTGACAGAATCACTCAAAAGGAGGAAAAAGATGATCATGATGGAAAGAAATTAAGATAGCTTTACTCTTTTAACATAACAACTCTTGATCTCAAGCTTCTAACATTTATTCTCTTCTAAGTAATTTCCAAACACAGGTGGAATGCAAGTAACAACGTGAAGGCCAAGTCAGTAATAAACCAGCATCAATAGCAACTATAATGTGAAAATTACTGTTAATCATTACCTGCTAGAAAAAATATTACAGAGAGGGAGTTTTAGACTCAATACAGACTTGCTCATCTAGATCTTGTCATGAAACTAGCGTTTATCTAACCTCTTGAATGCAATGATTAAAGAATATTGGATATCAAATCAAATTACAAAATGGAATAAAAGGATATCATGTGTGTACCACAAAGGTCTGTTTTAAAGATGTCACAGGGACTGAAAGTTTTCCTTTGTTTTCAACTCATAGATATTCCCCTAACAAACCATATAAAGAAATATGAATGCCACAAATTATGAATTCTGTGAACTGCTGTTTCACCAATTGACCCCCACCATCCCAATGCTTAATGAGCAAGCAAAACTACATACCTTAGTATGCTGACATTCACACAGCCAAATCCTCATATGAAGATCTGGGACAGTGGGGCATCTGGACCTGTATTCTAATAATGAATCGATCCTTTGATTCATTACCAGAAAATAAACTTGAAAGGGGGTTGGGGAACCTCAACAGTTGTTTCATAAAAAGAACTAGATCTAGAGGGCAAAACGAAGTTTCCTTTGGCATTAAGGAGAAATTTCCTGTCCTATTCCATGATCTCACTAGTAAATGCTGTAGGCACATCCCACCCTGAAACCCAGCAAGTCTGGCTTCAAACATCTTGGATTTGCTCCTTATTTTGAGAAAACAGCTATTTCTGTATAATTAATTTAAAGCCTCTCACCTCTTCCTTCTCATCCCTGGATGGTATCTATTTTACAGATTACTAAGCTACTGATCCCAGCCAACACAGCAAATATTTGAGTAAAAAGGGTAAGACAAAAGATTTTCTATTTATTATATATTTCCAACTCTCTCATAAACTTTTATCTTAAATGGTGAAAAGCTATTGCAGCAAATTTTTAAAGCACAGCACCTCAGAAGCTGAAGAAGCGGCATAAATTGATCAGGTGATTAAGCTCAAGTGATTAAGCCCCAAAACAATTTTCAGAACCAGACAACAAAACCAATCATGTTTTTATTCCTCCCATCTTTTAAGGAGTGTGCAGGGCAGGTGTTGAAACTGTAAGGAGAAATGGGGATCTGGCACCATGCTGAGAAGTTCCACCTCCTTTGCTGCCACACTCTCATTTTAACAGACCAGTTAGACTTACACTGACTTTCACTGTACTGTGCTAGTTAAATATTTCTTTTCCCTGCTTGCTGAGAATTGTTTAACTTAATTTTTTCAAGAAAACAATACAGGAAACATCACCAAGATATATTACCCCCTCAGCTGTTAGGTCAGCTGACTCTCATTCACTGTGAGGATGGCCACATTTCAACTATGCTATTTGGCCAGGCTTGACTCTATGGTCCATTCCCATACGTGTTAATGTACAGCTACACATTTCTCTACTGGAATCATAGAACCACAAAGATTTGAAAAGACCTCTAATATCATCAAGACCAACCTTTGGCCAAAAACCACCTGGTTGACTAGACCATGGAATAAGTGCCACATACAGTTTTTCTTGAACATTTCCAGGGATGGTCATTTTACCACCTCCACAGGCAGTCCATTCTAATGTTTAACAGCTGTGAAGAAATTCTTCATGATGTCCAACCTCAGCCTTCTCTGGCACAGCTTGAGGCCATTTCCTCCTGTCCTGTTGCTGGTTTCCTGGGAGAAGAGGCCAACCCTCAATTCCTTCCAGGTAGTTGTAGAGAGTGATAGGGTCACCCCTGAGACTCCTTTTTTCCAGGCTGAACAACCACAGCTCCCTCAGCCACCTCTCATAAGACATGTGATCCAGACCCTACAAACAGCTTTGTTACCCTTCTCTGGACAGGCTCTTTCTTGAGTGGCCCAGAAATGGACACACAAATTGAGATGCAGCCTCAGCAGTGCTGAGTACAGGGGGACAATCACTTTCCTGATCCTTTCCTGGCCACATTATTCCCAATATAGCTCAGAATGCCGTTGGCTTTCTTGGCCACCTGAGCACACACTGGCTCGTGTTCCGCTGCTGTCAAAACAGCACCCACAGCTCATTTCCGTCTGGGCAGTTTTCCAGCCACTCTTTACCCAGCCTGTAGTGATGCATGGGTTTGTTGTGACCCAAAAGCAGGACTTGGATCATGGCCTTGTTGAACCTCATACCACTGCTCTCAGCCCATCAATCCAGCCTGTCCAGAGCCCTGTGCAAAGCCTTCCTACTCTCCAGCAGATCAATACTCCCTCCTAATTTGGTGTCATGCACAAACTTACTGAGGGGGCACTCAATCCCCTCATCCAGATCATCATTGGGAACAGGATTGGTCCCAGGACTGAGATCTGGGGAACACCACTTGTGACTGGCCACCAACCGGATGTGCCACCATTCACCACCAAAGAAAGCATACTTAGGTACAGAATGGGAAAAACCCACAACCCACATAAACCAAAGCATGACAAAAAGCTGCCTACTTAGTAATGTACTATCAGTTTGCCAATCAAGACAAAACCTTTGCTCAGAAAAATTTGAAGACATGCCTTTTAAAAACAATATACTGGCTAGCAAATACACCAATATAGTACCAAGCATAAGGCAACTTCTATGTACTAAACCATGTCCTCCAAGTTCCACATACAAAAGCACAGCAAAATGAAAACTAAGGGAAAAATCAGTTTCTGACTCCACAGTGATATATTTAAAAAGCAATCATAAGAACTAGTACACAAAATATCTCTGACACACATTCAGCTAAATTCAGAAGTAATTTAGTTTGTGCTATTCCCACAGAAAGGCTTTTCTCTATAAAACTGCAGGAAATTCAAATTCATCTGATTAAATGTCCACCCAGACATAACCCAATTATCTAGAAAAGAAATTTCAGTCTTAAGACTCAAGAAAAAGATTGTGCAGAATTATAGACTGTTCTTGTATTCTTCATACCCTGAGATGTATATCCAAAATACATATGCTGTTGCAATCTGTCAGTGTATTGCATTTTATTACACCTTTATTTGAAAGAAAATGTGGATGAACATGTATCTTTTAAATCTTTATTATTCCTTCATTATCTGTGCATAGGATTATTATGATAAGCTTAATAACAACAATGTATTATTGTGTGTATGAGTCCATGCTCTCTAAAAACCCAGAGAAAAATCAGAGACAAGGAAATGATTGGGAGAAGAAAGGGCTCCAGGGTAAGCTTTCCATCATCTCACTCCATATGTAGATATATGTATACATGTGCTCTCACACACATATTTCACATTATTAAATTGTGGCTGCATGCACTGTTAACATAAAAATTGTTTTTAAATTATTACAGAGAAATACTCTGGTGGTTTAATCCTTGCTGGATGCCAGGTGCCCACCAAAGACACTCTATCACTACCCTCCTCAGCTGGGCAAGGGAGAGAAAATACGACATAAGGTTCATGTGTTGAATAAGGACTGGGAGAGATCACTCAGCGATAACCATCACTGGCAAAACAGACTCAACTGTGGGGAAATGAATTGAATTTATTACCAATCAAAATCAGAGAAGGATAATGAGAAGTAAGACAAATCTTAAAAAAAACCTTCTCTCTACCCCTCCTTCCTTGTTGGGCTCTACCCCCTGCTCTCTGAGCAGTACGGGGAGATGGGGAATGGGAGTTATGGTCAGCTTATTACATGCTGTTTCTGCTGTTGTGTCCTGCTCAGGGAGAGAAGTCCTTCCCTTACTACAGTATGGGGTCCCTCCTGCAGGAGACTGTTCTCCATGGACTTCTCCAACATGAGTCCTTCTCATGGGCTACAGGTCTTCACGAACTGCTCCAGCATGGGTCCCTTGTGCACTGTGTGCAGTCCTTCAAACTGTCTGCTACAATTGTGGGTCCCCCACAGGGTCACAAGTCCTGCTCTAGTGTAGGCTCCTTTCTCCATGGGTCTGCAGATCCCTGGCAGGAGACTGCCTCAGCATGGGTTTCCTATGGGGTCGCAGCCTTTTGGGCATCCACCTGCTCCAGTGTGGGTCTCTTCCATGAGCAGCAGCTGCTTCACCATGGTTTGCACCAGGGCTGCAGGGAAAGCTCACTCTGGCATCTGGAGCACTTCTTGCCCCTCCTTCTCCACTCACCTTGGTGTCTGCAGAGTTGCTCCTCTCACATTCTCTCACTCCCCTCTGGCCACAATTACTTCTGCATGATAACATTTTTCATGCTTAAATATGTTATCTCAGAGGTGTTACCACCATCTCTGATTGCCTTGGCCTTTACCAGCAGCAGGTCTGTTGTGTCGACTCACACTGGACATGGGGGAAGCTTCCAGCAGCTTCTCTGATAAGCCACTCCTATAGCCCTCCCGCTACCATGCAAATACAATAGTTATACACATTTTTATTCAACAACAAAAGCACATCTTTCAAACATGCTACTCCAAAAACAAAAAGCAGGGAACAAAAGGCAGAAATCAAACAAATTAGCAAATATTCATTTTCTAGTGGTACTTCTGAAAGCATAGATAATATGTGCCCAGATATACTGTAAGACAACCTTCTGTGTATAAGGCTTCAATTATAATGAATAGTGGTGGATTCAACTGCAGCACAGCTATTCATTTTTAGTGTTACAATGAAATGCTTAAATTCATAACGAGTTCAGAAAATAAATTCAAGTATCATCAACTACACAAAGTTTGAAAAAGTAACCTTAAACCCTCATAAATAATTTAACACACCCTCCCAAACTCACGATTAAAACCAAATACATAATGAGGAAATACAATCCATAAAATCAAGTCTTATCTTACCCTTCTGTCCTAAGCCTTATCCCACCCTTCTGTCCTTTCCATCCTTCACTGGCAGTAATTTTCAAGAGTTTCAGAAACTCAAACACAGTGTGCATTGGGATATCTTCCCCAAAAACCCCGTTAACATCATGAATACCCTGAATCCTAGGGACAATGCTGAAATGCAAAGCCCATTACTTACTACACTTGATATTGAAACAGGCTTATTTAAAATATATTTTCCTTTCTTTAAAATGAAAGCTTAGCAGATCACTTGTAAGGCTTTAAGATGTACCACACTACTTTATAGAACAGTTTTTAGTGCACTCCTCCTTTTCCCTTGCTAAGTGGAATTCACTGTGTCTGCAGATTGTTATAGCCAAAAGTCAAGTGCAGGTTTTCTGGCCTCCTCCCAAAGGTTGGCTGCAAAAGCACTGCCATCTGGGAATGTGCCTGGCTCGGCATTCTCTGCAGCCTGCCTGGGTGGGGGGTCCACAGCGAAGAGGCGGTCCCCTGCTCACCCCCAGAGCCTGCAGAAAAGCCAGCTGAAATACTTCTCACTCTTCCTCCCTGCTGTGCTTAATGCCTCTGGTTTGGATGAAACACCACAGGAAGCTCCCTCTCAAAAAAAAAAAAAGCCAAAAACCACAAACTGGGACTAGATTTGGGGCCTCCTTCAGATAGGGTTTAACATGCCTGCTTCTGCTAACAGGAACACAGACTGATAGAAACCCCATGGACAGGAAAGTTCGTGATTTCTTAAACAGCACTGGCCCCTCCTTTGACTTTCAGCTGAAAACTTTTCACAACCTTACTCATGTTTTTGACTGTGCAGCTGGCTTTTTTTAGTCTTTCTACAGCAAAATTGTGATTGAGTTCAGAGAGGCTATATCTGAAGTATCCACATGATCATGTCTTGCGCTTATTAAGATTAAAGAGGGTTTAGGTTTTATGCTATCAGCTTCACAGGAGAAAACTAAACAACTAGATGAAAATAAACAATTGGCACTACTTCCAGCCACAGAAGACCATGACTACAACATTCTAAAGGACTATGCAATGCAAATAAGTATAAATATATATATATACATGGATATTATGCATATAATATACATGTTTATATTTACTGTAAAGATAGATATATACATATATTTTTTTACAATCCTATTGCATTTTACACCAGTGGTGTCATTTATGTTCTGAGAGCATCAGAAATGTCTGTTAGAAAAGTGACCAATCCTGCCAAAACAGAACTGATCTTTCATACCAGAAACTCAATTAATTTAAGGCTTCAAATAACAACAAAAAAACCCACTCCATTTCTTGCTGTAATGAAAGCCACTGAAAGCTGTGCAAATTAATTCTTATTTAGGTCTTTTACAGAGAATGTCAAAGTTCAGATAATTTTAAGCCTCATCCTAAGAACACAGGCGATGAACCCTGTTACCATAGATTTTTCACTTCAAACATTGGCGAGTCTTTGTCCACTGAGCTTAAAAGCAAAACATAATAATGAAGTCAGACACTGGGACACAGGAAAGTCACTGGTGATCTTTGGGATCCATAGTGACAGCATAACCTTTAAATAAGAATATCCAATATAAGTATATTGACTTTACTATATACTGAGCTCTACCCTCTGGGAAGGGATTTACCTTTCTCCTAGTAATGCAGTTTATCAAAATATTAGTCTAGATAGGGGTGGCTGGATCTCAGCAACAGAGGCAGCTAAATCTCTTTGCCAAAGGCCTTCCCCATGACTTGGCACTGCTGGCTCCCAGCTCTGTGCATCTCCTGAAAATGTGCAGGAGAAGCAGCTTGGCAGGTGAGTTATAGGCCACTCAGAGACTGAAATGGGGTGAACAGCTACTACCTGTGGCTCATGAAGCCCTTCTCCACCTCCTTGAAAAAGTCTCATAAGTTAAGTGCTTTGCATCTCCTTTTCTCTACCTCACCTGGATGGAAACCAGGACCTCTGCTGATGCCCAGACATAGAGAAATGGCACATTGCATGGTACATCTGTACACCAGCAGGTAGGTCAGGATTCACTGTAAATGGTCTTTGCTACAGCACAGACTGCCTCCTAAACCCCTACAAAAAGTACATCTCACACGACAGTATTCATCCACACAGCTGTTCTTCCTTTAGAAAATCATTCCCCCGCCAGACCTGTGAGAAGGGCAGAACTAGGCAATCACATCAAACCTCCCTTAATAATCTGAGCCACACAAAGCATCCCAGGATGTTCCTCAAAACCACTAGATATATACATATATATGGGATCAGAGAATCATCAAAGTTGGAAAAGATGTCCAAGATAAACAGTCAAATTAAAAATCATTATGAGCTACTTCCAGGACAAACACTTTCCACACTGTGTAACCAAAAGCAAAGCCCCACATGATCAATGTATGTAACAATCAAACTCAATGCAGGTTCTTCCAACACTGAGCAAAACAAGATTTAATGTCCTGCAAAATCACAGCTTCTAAACCACTTCCAATCAGGATTATCCCAAAAGACTTGAGGATTTTTCATTCTATTCATTCAGATAATTTGTTGGGAAAAAAAATTAAAGTAATAAAAATGATTTATATATCTATAGATCTATATCACTCTATATAAAAACCCCATATAAGCCCCAAATATCAATATCTCTCAGATCTACATGATAAATCATACTATAGGAGAAAAATTTAAAAGGCTCAAATTGCTACTAACTACATGAATAAACCAAATCTACAATGCTCATTCCCTGATGATAGGAATGATTCATGAATCCCAAGTGGTAAGTTTGGATCAACAGTCTAGCCTTCAATTCCTGCCTGCTGTGAGTAGGGGTATATAATAATTACAGCCCCTGACCTGAAAAAACACTGCTCCTTACTTATCCCTAGGGAAGCAGAAAAGTTGTGGGTTTCATTGAGCATTCACAGAAAAATAAAATTAAAATAAACAATGAAGTCTGATAGCTTGAGCTGCACACATTCTTTTCTTCCCAGTTAAGAAAGTGGACAATTTTACCCCAGGGATACAAAACATTTTGGTGCACTCTGGAGCAATAGTTCACCATTAGATTTGCAAAAACAGAAAGGCAACGTATGCAGGGCTACCGTCACACTACTCATATTCCCAAGCCATGGCAATAAAAGCTTTTGCATTCCTGGCAGAGGGTTCAAATCTCTTCATGTAAGTGATATATGGCCTGGGCAATCTTCCAGATGCACTTGTGCAAGGGGTCAGAGCTTCCGCCCTACTTGGCAACACTCTCCTCTGACCCTCCGCCAGAGTGGTTTACAAGTCAAACACACTACATTCAAAATCAGCTGGATTAAATCAAAACATTAATTTAAAAGATTTCTGCTAGCAAGCTGGATGTGAATTGAGACTGATCATGTTAATTTGACTGCCACAGGACCCAGATGCCCAACTTATTTTTGCTTTTATATATTCTTCCCATATACTTGTAGCTCTGTAGCCTATTATTGTATAACTAAATAGATTCTTAGCTAGTGTTCTACCTGCTCTGTTAGACAGAAAGAGAAAACACATTCCTAGGTCCCAATCCTAATCTTGATTCTCCTGAGAACCAAGGTCGAGCACCACTCTTCGATAAACAACTAAAGAGGAAGGAGGGCTTTAAAAGAGGGTCGAACCAAAAGGGGGAATTACCTCATCAGTTGTGTCTCTAACTGGGAATTCTTGTCAATTATGCTAATTTGCTGAACTTATAAAACTGTACTCGCTTTACGTCATGGTGTATCTTCAGCGCATTTCGGCATCTTGAGCACCTTTTATAAAGTTAGCTGCATTTTATCACCTAACCATCATTTTAGGGATCAGAAAAAAGCATCAACCCAAAGGGGCAGCAACTGCTAGAAAAACAGAGCTAATGAATACCCAGGACTTAAATTTTGTTCTAGTGGCCCAAAAGGGAGCATGTGTCTTTGGTTTTCATGTCCTACACTCTCCCATGCCAGACTTAAGACTCTGGGACAGTTTGATCAGTGTGGGAATCTGGTGCAAGAGAATTCCAATTTAGAAAAAGTTAAACTTTGCCTTCTTCTGCAGCCCTCCTGGGCAATCCTAGTCAAGAGATGCCAGCAAGAGCTCTGAGAGTGAGGAAGAAGAGTGAGCTCATATCCAAGTGGCATGGCCTCCCTGGTAACAAAGAGAGCATCTTATTACTCATCAGATGTAAAACTCCAGAGGCCATAAGCAGCACGATGATGGTTATCAGCAATATTCATACTCCACACCAGTGTTTCAGGTACATGCTCACAAAGAAATCATAGGCAATTACTGCATCCAAATAAACCATAACCTCACTCTTAACCCTGCCCTGGTCTGGCCCTGCTAACTTCACTCACCTGTTGCTTGGCAAAGGCTTTTGTGAGAAGCAGCAGGAATGCTACACACAACTGACTTTGGATACTGGAAGCCTGTCTGCAATGTAGGAACAATCTACATCAGGGAATGACGTTCAGCAATGGAATCTCCTGACCTATTCTCTCCAAAACCAGTTCTGAGTTAGCTGAGAGATTAATGCTATATATTATCACCTTTTTACTGTTATTATGGTAAATATGCTGTGTTTATACTATTGCTATGAAATCTCATGCCATAGCTGAGTTCTTTTAATAGAGACATGGCTCTGCCCTACACATTCAGTGCCACTGCCAGCAAGCTTACAATGCTATTTCTGCAACTGTACTGAAAATACCCCTCTGCACTGAGCAGCAGCTAACAACAGTTAGCAAAGTGCCTATTGCTGACATGCATCTTCAGCAAAACAACACAAGCCAGGAGGTAATTCTAGTAAAAGTAAAATGGTGTAGAAATTAGTAGCAATAGTCTTTTATTCTTTTTCCAGACTCAACACACTGCAACACTCATTCTTTGATAGGAAAGTTGTATCAGCTCGGTTAAATAGATTTTTCAGACTCTAAAATATAACCCTTTCCTAAAGCTGAATTAAAGAATAATAAATTTTCAGATTAAAAAAATATTTTAAAATCTACTCTACACAAAAGAGGGGATCAAGATTTCTTTGCCACCACAACAAAGAAAAAAAAATCAAAGCACACAGGTGAAGTGTCTTTCTTCCTCTCTTTTTTTAAAGAACAGGTATTTCAAAAGTAACACTTTTCTCACTGGACACATTCTGAAATTCACTGCAGTGCAGTACTCCATTCCATGCACCTTTAAAACAATCCTATCTCATAGAGTGAGATCTTGAAACACTGGACAGGAATTGTATCCATGGGACCAGAGAGGAATGAGAAGTCAGCCCATGCCACATACCATGCCTCTTCAGAGAACTGTCTGTCAGGAGCGAGGTAAAGAAAAGGCTGGGTTTCACCCATGAAATGGAGAGGACTGGCTGCAGCACAATAGGAAAATCAGACAGTGGAATAGGTGGAGTCTCCTAAATATCAATCAGCAAATGCTTTTTCAACTTGCAGAGGTACGCAAAGCCTGGAATAGCAGGTTGGAAGGGACCTCAAAGACCATCTGGTCCAACCATTCTTGGAAAAAGCACAGTCTAAACAAGATGGCCCAGCACCCTGTCCAGCTGAATCTTAAAAGTGTCCAGCACTGGGGAAACCACCACTTCCCTGGTGAAATTGTTCTGGTGGACAACTGATCTCCAAATGATGTCTCTATTGACAAAGTCTCATGAAATCTCAGTCTTCAGGAAGGAAAGAGAGGCTAGCTTACTCAGACTCTTCAGGCAACAGTACCATCATCATCCCTGAACTAGGCCACCCCATTGCTTTTCAAACACAAGATGTGGCATTTTGTCTTAGGAACTCTGTTGAAAAAAAGCAGCATTAAACTTCTGCACTGTAGGGTTTCACTGTAACCAATTCACAGAAAGAAACAAAACTGCACTGGATTCACTACAAATGTCCCCAGTGGAGTCATAGGAAAAACACACAGGGAACTTAGAACATCTTGAATGGACTCCAGAGACAGGTTAAAAAAGCCTATGATGTGATCATCATTCTCAGAGTCACCTTGCAGAGAAACAATCAAGCAACCACGCAAAAGATCTCGTTCAATTTCACTTTAATATATTCCTTAAAAGGCAGGGGATACTTAATGCTTCCCACCACACAAAGCTCTTTTAATTCCAAAATGCTCCACTAAGGAAAAACTCTAGGTCCTGTCTTTTTTTTATTCTGGCTTTATGTTCTGGAATTTTGCTTGGACAATATTCAGCAAGGAACAAAATCTGCATAGATGTCAAAGGATGGGAGTAGGTTATGAGGCATGGAAACTGTGATATTTTACCAAAACAAAAAAACAAACCCTGTTACATATAGGCAAAACCTTACAAAAGAAAGGCTTGTAAAACCACGGTTCAGGCCTTGTTATTTTGGCTAAGTACAGCTAGCAGCTAGCCTGATAAGTTCCTGTGAGAAAGGAATGGTAACAGTGAGAACCAGCTTACTTATCAATCTATTCTTGGTGGAAAACAATTTGCACCTGTGAGGAGAAAAGATTCTGCCCGTGTGAAACATCTTCCTAGGGGACAAAATGTAAACACTGTTAGAGACAAAAGTTTTGATGGACATGTACACTATCCATTACCAACCCAATGAACTAAATTACAATGAATTGCTGACCAATTGGAATTAAACATGGTACCTTCTGATAACCATACAAATATGAACCTGTGTGCAATAAAGATTTGGCATGGTCCATGAAGAAACAGGTGTCTTTATCCATCTCTAGTGCAACAAATCCCTATATTTTCAAAGAGCTTAGGGAAAATATAACACTGTAATTGAGGCTATGAGGTCATTATCCAATTTCCCACCTGAAAAAATGATGAGGCCAATGATGTATTAGTTTGACCAAAAGCAAAAGCAGAATGAGAGAAAGTAAAATAGCCTAACATAATCCTGTAACTTGGTTTTCCAAAACTGTTACTGAAATAATGAAATAAATATCAGAAAAAAAACCCAAATCCCATGAAACTAATCATAAGAACACAGGATCAGCAAGAATAATAGCAGACGATACTTTGACGATGTTTGCAAGACCAGAGGAAGATGTGTGTGGTACATTTTTAAAGAAATACTAGCTTCTATTAGAAAATACAATGAGTAGTGAGATAATACTAGACTGTCAGCTGCCTCCAGAAACTGCTCCTTCTGTGCAGCACTCAGCACAGATGTTTTCAAGTCTTCTACAGACCCAAGCTCAAGGTGAGATACCACAGGAAACAACACATCAGCTTCTTTCCTCACAGTGTTGGCCAAGGAAAATGATGAAGGCAATTGACGTTCCAGTTACTTGGTATGTGTAAAATATTCAAAAAAGAAAAAATATTACAAGAATCTTTTAAAAGAACATGCATCAAGCTTTGTTTTTTTTCTGGTGGAAAGGAATGGAAACCCTCTCACCAACTTCAATGAGAACTGGGCCAGACCCTGAAAGTTTTCCCATAAAACTTTCACTATGGAGAAGTTGTACATTGGCATAGGCATTTCTAGTTTATCCCCTGCCTTTTCCCTCCTAATAAATTGCACACTTGCAACACATAATATCTGAAAATGAAGGTTATTATAAAAAGACAATTCATGAGGCTTGCAACTGTGCAGTCAAAACTGAACACCAAGAGAATTAACATGCATAAAAAATTATGGTTTTCTATTATGCAGTGAGTTAATTTAAGAGGTTTATAATAACTTAAACCTATCATAAAACATGGAAAATAATGGCAAAATTTCATTGGTCCAGTGGACCAAGTTAACCCTGAACTTTGCAATAGCTGTATTACTGGTTTTGTTATTGCTCTTATGGCTCACAAAGCAAAGCTCGAGAAGACAGACGAACAACTGTGAAAAGCAGGAACAAACAGAGAATGTTGTCACAATCATACAACTCCCATTTTGCACAATTATTGTCACATCACTCACACTCAAAAAGCTTTCATAGCCATCAGTTTGCAGAAAACTTGATTCAGTGTTTGCATTACAACATCTTTATTTCTAAATTAACTCCTGCTCATGAAAACATCCAAGTATTTCTATCTAAATGAAAAGAGACTAAAACTCAAAATATTCACCCGACTCCATGTGCATGAAAATAAAAGCACTCTCGACCTCTTGGATCTAGTGATGTGCCCTGGCCACAACCCAAAGTTGCACCAGGATATGAGCAAAGAACAAGCCTTGCATCTTGGCTGCAACAAAGAGAAACTCTAGAAGCCCAGGTCAAGAGATAACCAGGACTGCTAGATGCAGTACAGCACCACTCAAACAAAAGTTACACTTTGTATTTCAGTGTCATTTGGTACCTTATCAGCTTCCAACCAGTCTCCCTCTACCTCTATATACCTTAAACAAACTGTCTTCCTTTTTCATTAATGCACAACAAATAACAGCATGTCTTCTACAGAAATACAGAAGGTGTAACCTATACAAACCCAATCCTTGAAAGAAAAATATCTCATTAAAGAGCCTTAAAGAAATTAAAGTACAGCACTGTTGTGGACAGGTAGAAGAATTATAAAAGAAAGGCCTCATAAAATCAGGCCTTGCTCTGCTAAACTATCATCTGGCCTGTTATTTCTTCTAAGTGCAGCTAGCTAACGTCCCACGTGCAAAATCATAACAACAAAGGCAATTAACACAACAAGCTATTCTGGTAAGAGAACCATTTGCACCTGCAATAAACAAGAAATCTGTCTCATGGGAATCAGTGAACAAAATACGTAAACTAACCAAGAATAGAGAGATTTGATAGACAAGTAAAATACCTTTTACTAATCAATAGCATAATTGGCTAGAAAGCTATTAACCAGTTGGAGTTCAACAAGAGGTCTGTGAAAACTGTATAAAATGAGTTGTGTGAATAAAGAATTGGCTTTTCCTGCATGAAGAAACTGAATCCCATCTGCCATATTACAACACAGCATAACCAAAAACAACCTCCAAATATCTCAGCTGTGTGAACTAGGCCATCCTCTAGTCCATGTTTAATTTGTAATTAAATTGGCTTAAAGTTAAGAGACTTGCTCGCAGTGAGATTAGCCTTTCTTACCTTTTGCCACATTTTGATGAAGAAGAGCTCTCCAGAAAAATTGAAGAAAACATTGGTGTCGTAGGCATCGTCACCAATGTTGGAGATGACAACATTAAGTGAGATGTTCTTCACTGCTCCCAGGGCCAGGTAGGCAGTTCTGTCATCAACACTGTAGGCAGAAACAGTTACATTGGTTTAACTCTGGTCAACTTTCACACTGATCCTGCTTTCTTCCTGCTACAGAAGTGTCACAACTCAACGGTTTAAAAGCTCAGCAGTCAGAAGTTCAGGAATGTGCTGTACTGCATAGTGCAGAGGGCCATACCAGGAATGAACAGCTCCTGACTCAGGATTCTGACACTGTATTTTGGGACTGTAGGAAAGCGCCCATGCTCCCACATGAAACTATTTCAAGCACCCTACTTTTTGTGATAATAAATTAGTTGAAAACTGTGAAGTAGTCTTACAGGGAAAACACGACGACTGCAAGATATTATGCCTGCATTCAAATACACAAGCTATTTCAGTTTGTCTCTCAAAAATTCAGACTTACTCTAGCAACTCTCTGAAAAATCTTAGAGTTATGCTATGGATAGAAGAAATCTAAAACAGGCTCAAATAAAATCCAGAAACTGGTGTAAATGAAAAAAAAATGTGTGGCACTGAATGTGACTAATCTTTCTTTAGATGTTTATGTTGGACCTAACGTGGTGGAGTCACCTTCTGTAAGTGGAATATCAAGGGTAACAGCTATATATCATGAATCTACACAATATGCTGCAATATGGCATCACAGATTATGTACAAACACAGACATGCACATATAGAGGTAAATACAGATATTTATGCACACACATTTATTATTTGGTATTTAAACTGTCTAGGCTGTTCAGAAAATAAGCTAACAAGTAGGAATAAAGGCTGAAGATAAATCAAGAATCAAGATACAAGAATATACAGTATCAATGCACAGATCTGCAGGTCTTAGAAGTAACAGTAAAAGATAATATGAAATATACCAAGTATTCATTTAAAAATTACCAAAAATAGCCAAATATTAAATTTGGTAGTTATCATAACTGGACTCTAAGACCATTCATACATCCTGAAGAAATAGAGGTAGAGCAACAGAGAAAACACTGAGTAGCTAGTCAGAAAAGGACAAAGAACTCCAGCTACACAGCACAGAGATGCTTGCAATTATTTCCTCCAGAGTACAGCCAGCCCAAAAGTAAGAAGGAGCCACTTTTCATTCACCCAATTTCTATAAAGGAACAGCTGTTCCAGTGACATACTCGTTGGCACACATCACACTTCTTATCAGTAATTCTCTGAAGATGGCTGGTGTGCAGGCCAAGAGCTGTGTTTAAAGGCAGCCTGACCCTCCATTGCTACCTGTCCTCCTCTGACAGCCTTCTTCATGTTACTGCCGCCAGGGCTTTTGCATAAAAGTGGAGTTTCTGGAAATGCATTGTTTCTAAACTGTTCAGCATCTTCTGCCAATCATAGTTATACCAGACGTCCAAAGGGAGAGCTTGCCGGACTCCATCTGCCTGTGTTTATCAACAAGTTTCTAAATGTGTGTTTCTGATGATACATACCAAATCAGCCAGGGGCTCTAGTGAATGAGAAGTTTGGAAGAAGATGGTCTAGACTCAGGCTTTAAAGCTGATGGCTATAGATTGTGAGTGTAACTTCACTATGTAACGTGAACAATATTTGTAGCGTATTTGCTTCCTGTATTTAATTAATTTGATGATCTTCATTTATTAAGTCCAAAATTATGGCTTACAATTCAATTACAGCTTATTATGAGGAACACATAAGTATTCAGGAAATGTGTCTGCTTTCTCACACTTAAAATCAACTGCAGACACTGACCAATCCGATTGAAAAATGGACATTTTGCTTTCAAAATATTAGTTTATTCTCATAATCAATTATCAGTGCAAATAAAGATTTGCAACAGTGTACGTGGTACAGGATTGACTGCAAAACTAATTTGAGTTGTTGCTCCTTATGTACCAAATTAATGGCTCATCTATATGGGAATACTTGAAAGCATTTAACCTTTTGGCAGCAATTTCAACACTTACTGTTGACAAACAGACAAGTTATGAAGACGCTAAACTATCTGCTGGGATTTTCTAATAATCAAAAGTGCATACTTGGAAGCAAAAAAAAAAAACCTCCAACCATTTAATACTGTGAATTATTTCTCACGAACTTTATAATCTAACTTCTTGCAATCACTTCAAATCTTAATGAGCATCTGTTATACTCATTAGCAGAATCTGGAAGCATCGCTCCAGTAAGCAAAGGAACATTACAAGCTCTTCATCCTATGTAGAGTTGATGTTAAATGCAATGTACACTACAGAATGTTCTCTGAACTGTTGGTAGCAGAACTTTGAGATTCAACATAAAGTGAAGACAATTGAGAATACTCTCCTTCCTAATGAATAACTAGAAATTCTCATAATAAAATCATACTTAAAACTGACCCCACAAAAAATAATTCAAAAATTAACACCAGTGGGTTGTGTCACTCCTTTCTAAAGCTACAACTGTTGTTCGAAGTGTATCATAGCAAAATGACCTTTTTCTCAACAGAGAAAGAAAACCCACTTTTAAAAGTACATTGTAGATGCTCCTATCCAAAATTCACACCCTAATAAACCTCAAAAAATCTCACTGATTTTAGACTGGCAGGTGAGTTCAGTTCTCCCTCTGAAAGACTGTAAGTCCCATAAGACAGTGCTGTAAGTCCCATTTTAAAAGAGCAGCTTTCTGAGTCATTGAATTTATGTACATCTGGAATGAATCAGGTTCACTTGCAGTGAGAAAAGGATTAGGAATCTCCCCATTTACAGGGGAGCTACCAAGTCCTGTTGGCTGCTTGAGAGAGTAACATCACGAGTGCAGAAGCCTGCCGTGGTGCTGGAATAGTTCTGTTGCCAGCCTGGTGCCATCCTCCTCCAGCACCTGCCACACATTAGGCACCCTAGCTGCCAAGCCAAAATATGCCAACTCAAGAATTTGTTGTCACCCTTCAGAAACAAGAAAACAAACTAAAGCCACTCCTTCATCTCAACAAGGTTTGTCAAACAGTTTACGAAACGGTAATCAACCAATGACTTTTTGTTTATATTTTCATGTGTGAGAACTACAAAGCTACCAACATTCTCAACATGATCCTTGTAACCTTGCTCACATAAAGGAAGAAAGGCTAAAATGAACAAACAAAAAACCAAAAACAAACACAAAACCAAAACCAAAAACAAACACAAAACCAAACAAAATAAAAAACCACGAACACAAAAAAACCAAATCAAAAAAACAAAACAAAACAAAACAAACTCTAAACAAACAAAAAAAACTCAAAAAGGAAAAAGAAAAGAAGGAAGTGGGAAAATATCAAGAAATTATCAGTTAATTGGACAGACTACTACCACCTTGTTGCATTAAGTACTATATCCATAAAATGAACTGAGTAAAAGTTCTGGGGAGACTTTAGACATATGTATTTATTATATATAGGTAAACACATTTGTACACACATACATACAGACACCTGAAGACGTCAAGTTCTCAATGTTTGCATAGAAAGAAAAAGAAAGTTTAAAATTCAGAAGTACTAAGTACTTCCAGCTTTCATTTACATGACCCAAATTTGCAAGCAAAAAGCAATTCTAAAAATCAGGCTCCAAATTTCTGCCATAGTTTTTAATTCACTGACAATGGTAGAGATATTTAATTTGCTTCTTAAGTGATTGAGAAAAGGAAAGCAAATTCCAGGATAAAACAAATATCTTTATTGCATGCTTTAATGCTCTAATTGTTAATGTCCACATCACATCATTGCATTATGGTCAGTGAGGGAAGAAAGACAAACTGAAAAGATCTGCAATCTTCATTTCTCCACCCCTCAAGATGCT
The DNA here is from genome assembly GCA_013400175.1 of Phainopepla nitens. Lineage (NCBI taxonomy): Eukaryota > Metazoa > Chordata > Aves > Passeriformes > Bombycillidae > Phainopepla > Phainopepla nitens. Next base: position 117,703 of record VXBQ01002339.1, read on the forward strand.
GCTTTTTATTAAAATGGGTCAGTGAATGCATAATCTGCATTCCAAATGGTGTGCAGGGACATTTTCTCTATTTAGGATTTCATTTCTTTATTTCACCAGGGTGAGTTTTTTAAAAAAAGTGGAAAGCATTTAGCACTTACTCTCAGTCTGTGCAGATCATACATAGGGCAAGGAATGTGGCAGGGTCACACTTACCCTATTATCTGGTCACTGACTTTCCCTTTTGTATTAGGAACCTTTCTTTCCTTACAGCAAATTAGCATCTACATGGATAAATCACCATTCCTGCTCAGTAGACAGTGGAAGTTACAACTATGGTCAATTAGACTGCAAATGGGTAAAAATATTTCAAACAACTAAAGTCCAATCTGTCCTCCAACTCCATCAGATGAAATTAAAGAACCCCACCTTTTGCTTTTAAATAATAAAAGGTGTAAATCAACAAACAGTGGAGCTGTGACAGATCCAAACAGATTCCTACCTTCACCAACCAGCACTGCAGTTGGTCTTTGTAGTTACTAGGATAATTGAATATTAATTTTGTCTCCACAGAGTCTTTACATCAACCCTGAATACCTTTCTTCCGTTGTTCCTTTTTTAATTGCAGGCTTCATGGTTAGTTGAACTTCAGGAGGAGTTTTTGCAAATACTTAAACCTCAAGGGCCATTGAAAAGCTGAAACCCTCAGCTGATCTGGGAATTCATTTGATACTTCAGTGCAAAACTGAGAGGTAGCAGCCCCAGAAACAAATATAAACCAAATAAATATGTTAAACAACTCCCCAGGGACCAAAGCTATTGGATTTTACACTGCTTGGTTACATTGACTTCTCATCACACGCACATTCAAAAGAATTGCATTGCAATTCTCTCTGGAAAGTTCACAGCCAGTTTAGACTAAGGGCTGGGACAAATGTTCAAGATACCATGGCTTATTCTGCATTAACTGAACTTCTGCCTTTCCCTTTTCCATGCTGAAGTCTATGCCAGCAAAGGCATAAAGAGATCTCACACAACTGATGACCAGAGTCTATCTAAAGATACATTAAACCAGCTATGGCAAACCAGCATTGAGGCCATCACATAATTTCATTCATGATCTTTCTCTGTATTTCTCAGACTAGTTCTCAAGCAGAGACTTTGCAGTGTGCCTTGAGCAGAACATAACATGAGGTGATAGAAAAAATATAACTGAGAATTCAAGGAGTGGTCAGCCAAGATTTTGGTGTCAGAAGAGCACAGGCTGAGAGTAGTATCTAACAATATTGCTCTTGATGGAGACTGAATAACAATGTTGCAGTGTTCCCCCTTAGGAAGGAACTAAATGTTCCATATGAAAAAAAGTGCTTACTGTGGTGAGCCCAGGGCTACGGCCATAGAACTGCTTGTGCCAGCACCTTTTTGGCACAGGGCTGCTGTCTCTAGTCCTTCAGTTCCAATATATATATTACAATTCAGGAATATGGCACAGAGCATTACATTTTCCATCTTTCCTACACTTTAATGTTAAAAATGAATGCATTTGAGTAGTAAACAAGAAGTGGAGAGGGCAGGAGAATTGGAGGTGGGGGAAAACACATCACACACCACTCATTCTTATGGTATAGAAAAAAGAGTAATTCCTAATTATGGCTAGTTACCATATATTCAGTGCTTCTCTGGAAATTGTCCTCTTTTCCCCATGTGTAGTTTTTTCCCCTTAAGTACAAAACAGATATAGATCCTAGCCATGTGTTCCTTCAAACTTCGAACTAAAATGGGCAGAATAGGGTGCAACATTCACATAAATATAATCCTTATCATCCTACAGAAATTTGGTGCCCTTTTATTATTGTCAGTAATTTCAACTACACCCAGATATTCACAACCCTTTATAAATAGACTGGAAGAATCAATAGGGAAAGAGACGCCTCTGTTTTCACACAATGTTTACTCCAGGGAGCAGCTTTTGGCTTGAATCAAGCTGCTCTGGTTTATGAAACTGTGACATGAAAGCAAGATGAGGTACAACATCTAGAGAAGCTCTAATCTAATCTAATCTAATCTAATCTAATCTAATCTAATCTAATCTAATCTAATCTAATCTAATCTAATCTTTCACCCTTGCAGTCACATATACAAACTACTATCTTTACAAGCTATCCTTGAAATCAATGTTACTGTGTTTCTGGGACAAATTTATCCCTCCATGTGTGTGAAAGACAGCATCCTAAGGTTGCAATGCAAACAAAAATGAGTTACTAGTGGTAGAAAGAAATGCAACAGATATATGGTATCAGGCATGTAGGTGAACCTGCACACATCAGCCTGACATGAAAAAAAAAAAACCAATTCTATATTTTCCCTATTTGTTAAAATATTTGAAGAGCTCTGTTAAAGTACACGATTGTTGACCATAGATCTAAAATTTGAAGCTGAATCAATCGCACATTATAACATACTGTTTCTAGAAATTAGATCATTAATGAAGTCATCATGCAAACCTATGTGTTTACCATAAAAAATATGCCTTCAGAAATAGATTTCCTGCTTTTAGATAGCTTCAATTGCTTGGTCTGCTCCTGGGATGTTGGGATGCACTATGCAATTTCAAAACCATACTGAGCTAAGCATTTATGAGAGAAGATCAGTGCCCTATCCAGCAATCACTTTCAGAGGTCAATAAGAGGCAGTCAAACAGAGAGAAAACATTAGAAATAGTACAGCTTTGTTACTTAAGGCAATTTGTTTTGCAGTAGCATGTGTTATACTCCAAGAGTAAGCTATGTCTAAATGTCAAACATGATAAACAACATATCCCTGTATCAACATATTTCTACAGCTCACACAAAACCAGCAAGAGGATTTACCTGGTGACCTATGAAGACCTCAGGCTTACCAGATTTTGCAATTTCAATATGTAATACAGAAAAAGTTTACGTACCTGCATCACAAAAGATGATGTATATATGTATATATATGTATATATATATATACATGCATATCTGTACTAGTCAAGATGTATACTACAAATGCAAAACAGAAGTGCATCTGCTTCTCATTGTGGTCTGTACATTATCAAGAATTTCCACCTCTTGAGGCAGCTGATATATGGTAGAGATTCCTGAAGCTAAGCTTTCGTTTTGTTAGCTTTATGCTTCAGTTGCTACAGCAACAGTGACTTTAACTACCTTAGGCCCATAAAATACTGATGTTGAGATATTCACAAGGAGGGCCAGGTTACACAGTAGCCCAGCAATGGACTCAAATTATTTGAAAGAACATCTCTTTAGGGTCTAGTTTGAAATAACAAACAACAAAATCCTACTCCAGTAGATAGAGTTAAATGATTCTTTCAAAATAAAACCAATGTTTAAGAAGGGACAGGACTGGCTTGTACAACATTCTTGACTTATCATCAGTGACCTATTAGTAGAAAATAGAGACTGGGAATCTGTATTCTTGTACTAGATATGTAGACTGCTCTGGTTTGTTAACACTCGTCACTTGATAGTTCTATTACCATCCATATGGGTTCCATCAGTCTATTTTCAAAAGGAAGAGGACTGTCCACTGTTATCAAGTTGGGCTTATTTATTTTGGGAGAGATTTATGAAGCTCAGAGCACAACAAACCAGATGGGAACCGAGAAACCATTTCTTCATCCCCATTCATCCTCGACAACAGAAAACATTCACTTATGCTTTGAGATTATGCTCCCAGTGCAATTTGCACTACATCCTGATTAACTATGGGCTCTGCCCTTTCAGGAAACTGCAAATCCAACCCCGGATGAGTTACAACAGAGTTTCCCATATGCCTCCCAAACTCAGTCTTCAATACACTAACAACTGTCTGTAGGTAAAAGATAAATAAAAAATAAATAAATTAGAAATCAGAATTCTGCTTCATAGCTTCACCAAAAAACCTAAATTCCAAACAGAATTACAAATATACATTAAATGGTCGTAAGTAGTTTTTCATTGCACCCTTAGCAGTGGAGCAAATCATTTTTAAATAACATTAAACTATGCTATAATTTATGAAAGCACTTAAATTACAGCACAAGACTTGGTATGACTTTTTGAGAAAAAAAGGAAGCAATCTATTCATATCCATTTTCCCAGTGTTTCATCATTCTTTTCTCCTTAGAACATTCTTTGGTAGTTTACAAGATCATAATCTAGGACAGAACTGGGTATTACCAAATGACTGCAGTCATGGGTCTGTATTTGTGTTTTGAGAGATGGGACTATCCATATTGGTGTACACAGCTTTATACACACAGGGCCTTGACTGTCAAGACCACTTCTCTAGCACTAGAAATGCTAAACCATAACATTTGCTAAATTCAATTTGGTTGTTTTTTGTAAAGCAGATATGAGTTTCACCTGAGCAGCTCTGCTCCTTAGGGTAGATTGTCTAGGGTAAACAAAACATCAAAAATATTGTTGACGGGAGTGTTTATTCAATGAAAGATAAAATAAGTGAAAACAAATTCTTCATCTGCTATCAGTGAAGAGGAAGGGAAAAACAGATATTACCAGAGCAAATAATTAATCTCCACAAAAAAGAACATTGTGTTTCCTCATCATGACTGTTTTGTTAAGGTGTACTTGAGGGGCATAAAACCTCAATGGGCGTACTATGAAACACGGTGCTTCTCTGGAAACAAATTTCCATTGTATGATCAAAGGAGGCCAAGTGATGAGGTGTGAGCCTGGTCAAATTGATCAAAGAGCTTTGCTTCCCCCATTAAACTACAGGCTTGCAACTTTGTGGCTTTGCAAAAGTCTATGACCAGTGAAAACCTTTACTAACCTTTTAACAAACATTACTTTGTTAATGAGATACACTCAAAAAGATTTGAACTTTCTGATCAAAATTTTATGTTATTGCTCCTTCCTTCAAAATACACTTATTTTCTGCACTGTTACAACACTAACTCATGTTCTATACCATTACAACTTGTGCTGGTGAAAAGGGAATTGGACAAGGCTGTCATGACACATTTTTATCTATGATTTCTGGATTCTTTCAGTTCAGGTTCTGTAATAATTTGACAAGTCAATATGAAACTTCTGAGGTTCTTTTTTCAAATCAGGTACCCAATACCTGATAATGTGCCTACTGAACAGAGGGAGTCCTTCCACTGGTTTTAATAGGTCCATGAGCATGTTCATCCTTGTATATATACACAGCACTTGCAAACAGTCAGTTTTGCAGTTGCATAGATAGTTCTTATGCCAAATTATTCACTCTTCAAAAATACAAATAATATGCTTATAAACTTCAAAGTTGTAAGCTCAAAGTCTGGATGTGATGCACACTCCCCTCTGTCTTTTCAGAGAGGCTTGGGTTAAAGCACTTCAATATTACATCCTAAAACATCACATCAAACAATTTACCTGCTTATCTTACACAGAGCCATGCATAAGACAAAAGAGATCACAAAAATAAAAGAAGTGTTGGCATAAAAAATGTTAATCCTTTAGTAAGTCAGAGAAGGAATTTATGGAAAAAAAGCAAAAACAATCTTCTAAGGAATGACCAGATAATACTGGAAAATCCTTTTTCTTCATAAATTACTATTTCATTAAAATGGAAACATTTTAAACTCAAGGAAATTTTTGACAGACTGGAATTTTGTCCATTCTCTGGCTAATTTCAGAGGAACTAATGGAAGGAGAAACAGCCCAAAACTTGACCTTTCAACTGGAAAAGGACATTTCTCAAAAATCCCATTTCGTAAGAGAACTTTTGAAAGTGTTCACCTCAACTCAATTAAACACATAATTTGGAAAAACTTGAAAATTTCTGCAAAATGCACCTACCATTACTTTGGCTTCCTATGACTTTTGCTTCCAATTTCACATTTCCCAAAAAAAAAAAAAAAAAAAATTAAGCAGTATATACAGAAATGCAGCCCAGCCAGTCTGTAGGAGAAGAACATAAATTCAAGCCTAATGAATGGTAGCCTTTGAAGATGCTCTAAACCAACACATAAAAGCATGCTGCTTCTTCCTAATAGCCAAATATCAGTCAGAAGCACTTGGATGGATTCTATTCTATTCTAATGATGGATAAAAAGTAACCTCATGTCAAATAAATGTATGAAAGACAGACTTCCTCTTGGAACCTTCTTAGGAATAGCAGTATTTATTACAGCATTTTCTATCCAAGTGGGCTCACAGTCCTGTGCTTACAACCTGATTTACATATCATACACACAGCCTGTGCTGGAGCACAGCAGCTACATGACATTCACAAACATCATCTTTCTTTCTTTCTTCTTGTACTGTTTGTTTTTGGAAAAGCTGCTCTGTTCATTGCAACATAGGGGTTGTCAGTCTATTTACATAACCATACAGGATTTCCTTCTCAGCTGTATCTCACATGGAAGCAACCACCCATTCTGCTCTGATCTTTTTAGCTAGCATGTTTATTATGGATAGATGAAAGTTTGCTTTTTCAAACACCCTCGCTGTTCCTCAAATGTCTTCACACTTTTCACCTGGCTCCTGTTACATCCTAAAAAGGCTTGATAACTACCACAGCCTTTGCAGAGCCAGTCAGATGGACAGGCATCAGGTCAGGATCCCAAACGGCATTGGTACGTCAGACAAGACCTCCCTCAGCAATTTCAGGTTCTTCTTAAAAGACCAGAGAGCTTTTCTCCCACATAAAGTATCAAATAAATGGATACAAGATTTTAAAGTCTAGAGAGATATAAACTTCTGCAAAACATCTACTTCAGAGTTTACCTCAGCACATATTGAGGAAACAAATGCAGTTCAGCTTCTAAATAAGCGTCTATGAGAGGGTCAATAAAAATGTGCTAGTTGCTGCAGAAATATGATAGAATAGACATTTACTGTGCTGAGAGAAGAGAGTGAGGCATTCAAGTCAAATGATAGGTAGTAAATATATTTTTAACACTAAAAAAATCTGACAATAATAACTAACAGAACCTTTTGTTTTTCAGTAGTGAATTGCTGTAGAGGAAACCTGAACCAAGTTATGGTCAAAAAAACAAAGTTTATTGCAAAATATTCTATTCCTATTTCTCTTACAATTTAAGGTTATGTCATTAAAGTTACCCATACAGAATACATACGTATATTCTTTACACTAAGATACTTTTAAGTCTCTTCCTAAAGAAAAGTGTGTGAGGACAGCCAGTTCATGTAGCAGAGAACCCTGTGTCCACCTATGTCTAAAAGCAAGATGACGATGGAAGAACAAGGCAAGTACAGAGTGGCTGATATATTTCTGCAGCTTTCAGAATTTATATTTGCCATTTCACTACTATATACAGTCTCAGCACTGACAGTGTCCCAAACAATAAAATCCACAGACTAATTACACACTTCATGAAAGCATACCTCCTTGCTTGTTTTTTCCATTGCTCTGAATAGTTTAATAGGATTAACAATCTTTATCATCCTGCTATTCAATTCTATCAGATTATTTCCCATAAAATTTGTGAATATGCTTATGTCCTGCCTTAGGGCAAATTTGGGAGAAAACCTCCAAAGGGGTTCCTCTAGAAAGCAAATTCAAGCAGCTCCTTCCCCAACTGGTTCGGGAATAGATTTCCTTGGAGAAAAGTGGAAAAAACCTTTTAACAGGCAAAGTACTCTCCAGCACAAAAAATGAACAATACTAAACAACAAAACCTCTTGCCACCCCGAAGAGATGACAAATTCAGAAGGTCCCTCTCGTGGGGTGCAGCTCAGCTCACTCAGTCTGTCCCCAGTCCCCGCTGCACTGGGAAATGCCGCAGCCCAGGCCCGGCCCCAGGTGTGAGTTCCTGGTGCTCTTCTGGGTTTTCAGTCCAGAGCAGGTTCAAAACAGTTCCAAGAAAAACAGCAAACCACAGTCCAGGGAACTTCTCTGCCTCAGCCAGCCAAAAGCTAACTAAAAAGCAAAGGAGAGCTCTCTCCTGCTGTCTACCGCAGACAGCACGATCCAGCAGAAGGATGGAAGGGAGCAAGTGCAGTTTCTGATAACAAACTCCCCACTTCTCTCCACCTTCGCTCTCAGAACCAGTCTTAAAGGTGCAAAACTTATTTCTGGGTTAAACAGACAAATGGGAATACAAGCTCATAAAGTCACCCCAAGACAGCTAAATACCACTAGCACTTGCACAGCTTTCTCCACCACCAAAACCATGTCTTTACATATTTTTTCTGTTGACTGTCTTTTAATTAGGTAGTAGTACTCAGGGCACCATTCCTCTCAGATCTGGGAACTTACTTGGTGGGCAAGACTTCTGTCAGCCATGGTAGATAATCTTAACCAAACCACCCTATGCACACATCTACCAAATTTTCAAAGAGCTGAAGCAGACCTGAGAGACAGAACTTACCACTGCCTTCCCATAAACATCCTGTTTATTTCAATTCAGTGCATCTGTGTAGCATTAATTGCATCCTTTCTGAGAATAAGTCCACTAAATTTAGGTGATTATTTAGATAAAGGTATTAACATAACCTTTCTAACAGTGAAGTCAAGTGTTTTGTGCAGATAACAATAAATGAGTCACATTTGTTGCTCTTTCAAAAAAAAAATTTTGCTTTGTGCACAGACTTACCATAATCAAGAAAAATGTGGAAAAATTGTGATAGGATTATTTTGCATGAAACATATGGGGCTGGAAAAATTCAAGACAGCATTTGTTTAAAATCAGAATCCATAGCACGTTTCTTGGTAATTCTATATGCAATAATAACAAGAATCTGGTTTTGTAAGAGATATTCATTGTGCTATATTTCTTAATAACTGAAGCTTGCAGAGCTCTTTAGCTAAAGAAAGCCCAAACTCTGCAGAGATTTGACAACATCCTGTTTATTTCAGAAAGGACTTCAGGTTGTAATTGGGTAAAGAAAATTTGAAAGCATTTGTTGAATATTTTGCTACACAAATGTAGAAACTGTATTTGAATATCCTAAGCTCTTATGACAAGTGTGACTTTTAAATTGCCAAGATAATATAAATAACAGCTATAAAAATAAACAGCCTAATGGTCCAATTACACATTATATACAATATAATACATTCATCACACTACTATTTCTATAAGCTATATGATGCATATTTAAACTGATAGATTATGCTATACTAATGTGTCAGCCAAAAGGAGTTATAAATTGCACTATATCCAAATACTTATGATCAATAACAACAAGCAAAAGCTAATAAACAAATGTGAAAGCCAATATTGTACCATAATCTTTACCAATGAAAGTTTTAGGATCTGTGCCTTACTATTTATTCCTCAACTGTGGGACAAAATCCTTCACTAGCTTCTCTAATCCACCCAGACACATATGTAGCTCTCAACAGATTTTGTTCACCACAAAGATGGAGTCAAATATCCAGACTAACTGCAGTCAAACCTTGGACTCTGTAGCCTGAGATCTAACCCTGCTCCCAGCCAATCTCCCAAAGCTTTCATGTGGATTTCAAATGCATCTGGAGAAGTCCATAACTTCTCAGATTTGACTCTATTTCAGTTTTGTCTCCAACTATTGTTACAGCATGCTGTACATTCATATAAAACATGTCTGTGACTATTACTTCTCTTTTTGTTGTTTTGTTTGTGCTGTTTCCTCTTTGCCTTTCACTCTCTTTCCTGACCTGAAAGCAAAGCACTTCAACATTCTTCATCAAATAGCAAAATCTCTGGCACACAGTTAAATAACTCACATCAGCATTTCCATCTCTAAAAATATTGAAAAAAAAATAAAAAAAGGAAACAGAAGTCATGTGAAGATCACCTTTAGCCTGGTTTATCCCCAAGTTGAATACACATCCAGGCAAAACAATTGGCATTTTCCTAGGATCACCAGTCACAAGAGACAGAACATAAACTTCACCTCTGGTCTATTTGATGAGTTCTATTATCCCAGAAGAAAGTGACATCAGACACTCAACCCCAAGTTGCAACAAGAAGTATTTGAAAGGAGGAGTATTTAGAAGAGTTTGCAAAACCACAAGTTGAGAAACAGAAAACAGTAGTTTGAAGATAATTTGCCATGTTCAGAGGGTTTTTTAACCTTATGTGTGACAGAACAAACTGCTTTTCTGCAGGCAGTTTTACTCCTACTATGCCATGAACAGTATTTTATTCTCTTTGAAAAATTACATGTTCTACATTGGTACTTGATTTGAGCATGCATCTTTACTGTCTTTGCCCCTCTCTGCTATTCTATTTGTTTTCTCTGGTTTTTTGTCCATTGTGACTGTTAAGGTGAAAGTGTCTTGCACTTTATGTGAACAGAGCCCACCACTACAAGAGTTCAGATTCTGTGAACATCTCAAGACCTTTTGCACTAAAGGTGACATCACTGTCACCATCTTTTTAGTCTGGATCTAAAACATCTGTGTTTGTATTTTGACTTTTCAATGCCATTCCACATGAAATGAATGGCATCCTAGTGTGCAAGAAAGAAAATAAAAGTTCACCTACTCACCTAGACAGCAATAATTTACCCTGAAGTTTCAAATCAGCAGCACAGTCGTCAGATTGACAGTTCCTCTCAAAAACAGTCTGTGAAAAACAGAGGAAAGAACTGTTAAAACATGAAAAGAGTAAGATCAAAATTCAAAGAAGGAACATGCTTGGACGAAATAAAAGCAAGACCAAAATCTATGATATAGGGATAGACAGTGTGAGATATAGTTAAATTCAAGATGAGGCAAATCTTATCTCAGTCAAAACTGGTTTTAATATCTTCTGATTGAACAAGAAGTTTCATCAAAACCAGACTGTCTCTCAGAGGTTTTCCTCAATCCTTTCTCCCTTCTCATCTGACAAGAGTAATTGCACTATTATGTACCAGTGATACTCTCAAATAATGGAACCATTGTCAATCTTGTGAACTCTGGTAATACTGAGGAAATGTAACAGATTGATAAAGCCAGGAACTATGAAGGGACAACATATGTGCATACTATTTAAGTGGCAGTATTTGCCATGGCTAAATGAGACAGCAACCAGAAAGTGAAAGAAGAGAACAGAAACATGCTCTTGGATTCAAGAAAACCAGATGCCATTGAGACCATGGTTACTTTCCCCTGCTGTTTAGACCACAGACCAATACCTTTCTAAGCATAAGGCTAGACTTTTCAGGCTGAAGGACTCATTCTTTCATAAGTGTAATGCTCTTCAGCCTACCAAATATTCAAATGCCCAATACGAATGTTGCCAACACTGTTCAGCTAGTAAACCTGACAATCCGCTAATCTCTTCCTTTAATATAAATGTTCCTTTCTACAGGCTTCATGACTTTTAATACCAAAGTAAACATATTTCAATCATAAATGCAAGGACAGGGAAAATCTGTACAGGACACATCTAACAGTCAGATTGGGTTAGAGGGACTGAGAAGGCAAAAAAATGCAAACCATACTGAGTTAGTATATTTTTTAAGAGCTCTGCCCAACTATATCAGGACTGGAAAAAGACTTGAATCTTAAGCCCAGAGGGCATAGAGACTTCCAGTCCTTTGCTTTCCAGGAAGGTTCTTGACTAAGCTGGCAGCTTGGTCTCCTTTTTCTGTACTGTCTGAGTTCACCAAAAAGGAGTGGATGTTTATGAAGTTAATTGTTGTGATGCCGAAATGAATTTTGCCTTTTTAACTTTTATATTTCCTTGAGATATAGACATAGCTCTATTGTTGTATAGTTATATAGTTCCTAGCTAACCTTTCCCTACCTTTTTCCTTCCCCAACAGGGAGAAGGACAAAACACACGCCAGAAGCTCCAATCCCCAGGGGGTCCAGGGTCCCTATCCTATCTTAGTTCTTCCTAGGAGCCAAGGTTGAAACCAGCTCTTCAAGACACATTTTCATAAATAAAGTTGAGTTCCTATCTAAGGGCGGAGGATTTAGAAAAGGGTTGAACCAAGCAGGAATTATCCTACCACTTCTGTCTCTAATTGGGTGTTTTTGTTAGTTATGCTACTTTGCTAAAAACTGTTTTCATCCTGTGTGGGGGTGGACATTTTCTGTATCTGCCCCTGGAGGCCTCCAATAAAGACCAGCCTTTATATTACTTCCTATACTAAAACTATCTTGAAAGTTTGTTGTTTTATTTCTAGGTTCTTTAAGACATCAGTTTGATAACAGGTGTCAAACTGTGCTGTAGGTTGTGCTGTGTTGCAGGTTGTCCTGTGTTATAAAAGAAGAAAGGTGGAAGGTGGCCAGCTCATTCAGGCTATTTACTTTGCTCTTTCATTTTTCTTCCCTACCTTTTGCTTTCTCAGAATCTCAGAAGTGAAATTTTTTGGGGGTTTAGAAATGAGGACTGAACTCATCCTTCCTGCCTAATAAATACTACCACAACCAAAGGACAAGAATAATCCTGAGACACGAACTGGCACTAGGCTTCTCTCTCAAACATGGCACATTTCAGTGGTATAGTTTCAAAAGTTTCTCAGAATTACTCCTCAAACCACTGCAGCAGTTTCACAAAAGAAAGACCGCTTGGTATTCCTCAGAGGAGAAAGAATAATAAACTGTAAAAAAATCCTAGCCTGTCAGTTTCTTTGTGTGAATTGCAGAAATCTTGGCAAAGTGAACACAGCAATCAAAGAAATTATCTGTACTTTTCAAAGTATAAAATACTGTAAGTACATTTAAGCAACATCTAATAATCTTGGAATTTTCTTACTAAATCTGTAGTTACCATTACTCAGAAAGAATGAACAAATACTTCATTTTCTAAAATCGCTGGGCATGTATCTCTTCCAGCATATCATGTATTAGAGAACAAGCTACTTTGAAATACATTGGGAGTATTTCCTTATGTCAGAGACACCCAGGTTTCTACAAAACACTGGGTTAGGAGAAAGAAATAAGGATGGTGAGTTCCAAGATCTGTAGCTGTGTAGGAGTGAACTGTTTGCTTCTGTGGGGGATCTTGAACCTGTTTAGGTTTGGGGGGAGCTCTCTCACCTCAAAGCAGCTGGCGGGTCTGGAATGCCAGTCCAACAGGCTCCTAGGAGCCATGGATGCAAGCACAACTGATTCAGGCCAATTCCATGATGCAGGCCAATTCCAGGTTAATGACATCTCTGGACTATTTTGCTATTTTCCACTATTTCCCTGGTCTACCTGGACTCTAGTCTACCTTCCCTTTTTGTATGTCTTCTAGAGTCTTGAGCCTCCAGCTTCTCACTGTCTATTTCTTCCATCTTCTTCTCAGCTAACCTGAGCCTTTCCTTCTCCACTCTTTTGTCGCTTCTACCTTTCAGGTTGACTAATTCCTGGCTGTTTAAATCCCTCCTAAAAAATTAAGAAGTAAACACACTTTAAGGTATCATAGCATTTGTGAACACTGCTTATATATTGTTACTGCGCCCTTACTTGGTCTACTTGAGCTGCAATTTCTTTGGGCCAGAAACTGTACCTAACTTAACACGCCATGTCATTAGAGCAGGAGTCCATTCCTGGGATATGGCGCAGACTCTACTACATCACCGCTCATTTTAACTCTAAGCAATCTTTAGAGTGGTTGCAGCTTTACAATACCATCTATGAGGATTAATAGAGCTCATAAAGTATTAAAATTGTTGAAGAAGGTAACCCATGGGTTGTATGTGTTATCCACAATTGAAAAAAAGGAAGTAGGGTGAAAGTAACTGTGGAAGCAGTTAATAATTTTTGCTATTACTGATACCCAAAGTGAAGAGGAGCAATTCTGAATAGTGGTTTTATGAAATTTAATTGTATTCCACTAACATTGTACCAAGTACCTCACAGATTGGCTATAAATATCAGAGATGGCCAGGAAGCTTCCTCACATAAGAAATACATACATGAAAAATTGAGGAGTATGAGGTGAGAGGTAGAGATCAGGGCAAAAATTGCCCTGAGAAACACAGCTGCATCTCTTCTCTCAAGGCCACCACATAGTTGTCTAGCATTCGCACAAGAAAAATAGGTGTTTGTGTGCTCACTAACAGGGACAGGATAACCTCAATTCTTCTAGGACACATCTCCACTGTATAAACACAAAACTAGTGTAAAGTTCATTCTCAGTGAGTCTGTCAGACTTCCTGCTATCACAAGATGTACAGCAAAACAGAGACAAACCCCAGCATTTCCAGGGTTCACGATTCCTCTCTGCACTCTCTCCACTGCTGCACAGAACCCAGCAGCTATGGGAAATTGTTCCAGAGCAATTCCCACCAAGTCACCAAACCTTCTTGACAAACACAGTTTTCTCAAATTTTGCATGGCAACTTTTCTGAGTATAAAAGATTATGCTCCTTGGCAGGTCCAGTAATGTGACAGGTATCTCCCTGAGGGGTTAGGAAGGATGGATGGCATCCACATCCTCCAGACAAAAAGCCTACATTAAAGTACACTCATTATAAAAAGTGAATACATACATCTGTACACAATCAAACATACAGTAAGGAGAGATCTAGAGCTGATCAGGAAGGAAATATATCTACATAGGTAGTCAGATCAGGGCCTCAGAGCAAGTATCTTTGTGTCCATTATGCCTCTTGAAGAGAGGTGTAAGGACTAAATTCCACATTTTGTGCTAAAGGCCAGGTGTAAATGTAGGAGAAAGTAGGAGAGGGATAAATATCTAGTTCCTGCATCTTAAGCCACCCTAACCATAAAGCTGCTGGGTGTTGGGCATGTAGATATTCTCCTTTTCCTTCTTGCTGGGAGGGGACTCTACTGAAAGCTGATAGAAGGTAAAACAATTAAGAAGGAGCCTGGCTTCAGCCTAATGATCAGAGCTCTGTGCTCTGAGGAAAGTGATCTGTGATTTCAAACCAGGCTTACTAAACTGCTTCACTTTCAATAGCTATCTAAAATTAAACAAATCTATGTTTCTGGAAGTAAGGAAGAGAACAGGAAATAAAAAAAAATTAAAAAGCTCCTGTGTCACTCCAGCCCACAGAAAATACCAGAAGGCTTTCAATAAATTAAAGGGGAAAATGCTTTTAAAAATATCCAACCTGCCAAAATTCATGAAAGCTCACAGAAATTTCAGGTTGTAGCAAAAATGTACTATCAAGAGTTTGAGAGGTTGCCAGCACTATTCTGGTAAGAGTTCTGCCTATGCTTTCACAGAAAGGGAAAGCAGCATCTGAAGGTCAATATTTGAAGAGAAGGGAGAGAAACAGAATTCTCCAAAGAACTCTTGAAAACGTAATTTTATGGACTAGATAAGAGAACAGTGATTCACTCTAGATCAGACATTTAGAACCTCCTCACACATCAGTCTAAAAAAGGTTCAGAGAGCATCCCTTAAAAAATGGCAGAGATGGCCTTTGGTATCTGAGGATCCATTCCTTTAATTTCATAAACTGTGCCACGGACTTCTGCAGAAATACTTAGGTTATGCAAAATAATCGGGGTTAAGAATACACTACTTCAATCTCTACACTGATTTCCAGTAAATTGTTACCAACCCTACGGTATGCACAGAGATCACTTAGCAATTAGATCATGATAATAACACAAAAACAATTCAATAAGGGGGCTTGTCATTTTAATAATTCTTTAGTTTTTAGATATTGATGCTATCTGATTATAAACATGTTATCTGGTGAAGTAGAGTTCCTGGCCCTGTATTTAGAAACCAGGATATATGATCCAAATTTCAAATGCTGAGCTGTAAGCAACTCTCACTAACTTTTCTAGGAAGTATTTTCTGTTTATAGCTTTACAAACCAATTACATAAATGTGCCTAAATATAGATACAGGAGCTTGATTTTTAGACCTGAATTTATTTCTATTTTAAACCTTCAAGTTGTCTGAAAAATAAGGGTATTACCTCCATGTCTACTGACCACAGAAAAAGAAATATAGACTGATTCTTTCGAGGCACCCCATGCTTTACTATACTACTAATCGAAACAGTCCATTTAGGTATGCTGCTGAGCCAAACACAAAAAACACAAATTCCCACTATAGAGCAACTATTACTTTGAAAAACGTTCCACGATTCCATCAGATGTGCTGGCTAAAATGAGAATACATGATTTCCACAATACCCCTAACTGAGCGGCAGAGTGAACACATGCCAAAGGGAAGAATACTAGGGGAGTGAAACCAGTGTGCTGGTACTGCACAGTACAGGGGATGAAGGCTAGCTATCAAGCTCCCTCAGCTCCACACTGACTTCTTCAGAGCACTAGGTTTGAAGCAGAAGGGAATAAGAGATGATCTCATTAGAGATGAGCCTAGAGGCAGCATACCACTGTTGGAGGTGAAATCAACAGCCCAGCTGAAGTGCACCTCCACCAATGCACACAGCATGTGTAACAAACAAGAGAAGCTGGAGGCCATTGCACAGCAGTAAAACTGTGATGTAGTTGCCGTCATGGAAATGAAGTGGGACGACTCACAAGACTGGAGTCCCACAACTCATGGCTACAAATACTTCAGAAGGTGGAATCTTCTATAGATAAAAAACGGGCTGTACAGCTGGACCCAGAGACCTACGGTGAATGAAGCTAAATCCAGGTGGCAGCCAGTCACTAGTGGTGCTCCCTGGGGCTCAGTTTTAGGGTTGGTCCTTTATAAACAGTTATTGATGATCTGGATGAGAGCATAGAGTGTACCCTCAGTAAATTTGCAGGAAATATCAAATTGGGTGGGAATGTTGGTCTGCTCTCTGCAGGTAGACGGGGACAGACTCACTCAATGGGCTGAAGAAAACAGCACGAGGCTCAATAAGGAGAAGTGCTGGGTCCTGCATTTGTGTCCCAGCAAGCCCATGCAGCACTACAAGCTTGGGGAAGAGTGGGTCAAGAGCTGTTCAGTAGAAATAGACCCGAGGGTGCTCAAATATGAGCCAGCAGTGTGCCCAGGTGGCCAAGAAGATCAGTCAGGTGGCCTGTATGAAGAACAGTGGGGCCCACAGGACCAGGAAAAAGATCACCCTCCTGCACTCGGCACTGGTGAGGCCATACCTCACTTACTGTGTTTGGTTCTGGGCCTCCCACTTTAAAACGGACATTGAGGTGCTGGAGCGTGGCCAATGAAGGGCAACAAGGCTTGTGAAAGGTCTGGAAAACATGTCTTAGGAGGAATGGCTGAGGGGCTGGGTTTGTTGAAAAGAGGGGCTCAGGAGGGAACTCACTGCTCCCTGAAAGGAGGTTGTAGTGAGCTGGAGGCCAGTCTCTTCCAGGTTAGTAAAAAGGCAACAATCACATAGCACATACAGGACAATCAGGGCATTAGGCCCAGCCAGCATAGGTTTAGGAGGGGCAGGCCCTGCCTACCAGTCTGATCTCCTTTTATGACCAGGTGACCCACCTGGATGAGGGGAAGGCTGTGGATGTTGTCTACCTGGACTTCAGCAAAGCCTCTGACACCATCTCCCACAACATTCTCTAGGGAGAGCTCTCAGCCCACAACTTGGACAGGAGCACACTTTGCTGTATTAAGAACTGGTTGGATGGCCAGGTCCAGAGAGTGGTGGTGAATGGTGCTGCATCCAGCTGGTGGCCAGACACTGGTAGGGTTCCCCAGGTCTCCACTACTGGGACCAGTCCTGTTAAATATAGTTGCTGATGATCTGGACAAGGGGATCCAAGTGCACCCTCAGCAAGTTTGTGGACAACACCAAGTTGGGTGCAAGTGTTAATCTGCTAGACAGTAGGAGAGCTCTGCCTATGGATCTGGAGAGGCTGGATCAACAGGTCAAGGCCAATGGTATGATCCTCAAGATCAATGCTGGGTCCTGCACCTTGGCCACAACAATCCCATGCGGTACTACAGGCTTGGTTAGATTGTAAACCAAACTTTTGCAACTGAGAAAAACTACAGGGGAATTAATCCATTTCACTGAGTGGAAGACTCTGGGCTAGCTCATGACTAGCACATTGCATCTTGTCAAGCCATCTAAGCCAAATACTGTCGCACACAATTTCAGCTGACCAAACACACCGAGAGCAAAAGAGACACCACTGAAGGGATGGCAGAGGGAGGAATAAATTGCTTTCAGCAATACCACTCCAACCAAAGGGAAAACAATTGCAATTAGGCAGGAAGGGTGGCCCATGATCTCTGCAAGAATAATGCAAAAGATAATTTGGGAGCTGGCCCTGCCAAGGAGAAGGAGTTTTGTGGAAAGCTATTTCATATGGAACATGGCAATTAGACTGATCCCTGCAGTCTCCCAAGGACTCTCAATATGCCTAAGTATAAGTCAATTAATCTTCAAATGTACCACCTAGCCAACTATTGACAGCTGCACTAAGTTACTCAGCTGCACCAGTAAACTGAATTGCCCTTGCCTCCAAGACAGGAGCATCCTAACTCCTGACTGATGTCTAGGAATGCAGTAGTTGGCATAGGTTAAAACCATGCCAAGAGCCCTTTCAACAATAAAGATGGCATTTCCAATGCAAAAAATGTCACAGGCACAGCTCAGCTGGCAGACAGTGACATGACCTGACTCAAGAAGGAACACAGGGATCTCTGCTCTGGAAAAGACACCACTGACAAACCTGGACCATGCTATGTTTGTGGATATCCCATTTCATCCTGTCCAGATCTGTCATTTCTTTGTTCTCAGTATGAGACTGAGGTGCATGTGCATGTTTTAAAATGTAGAATGGCATTATTTGTGCACCAAACCAAAAATCACTAGATGTGTTCATAAATCATTTCCATGAAAATCCTTCTGTAGTCGCTCATGCTCGCCAGCCAAGCTAATTTATTTACTTAAGCAGGTTTTCAAACAGAAGTATTTCAAAAAACAGACTCCTGCTTTAAAAAGGTGAAGTTCATCCAAGAAACATGCAGTCCCATTCAGCCAGGAGTGCAACACTGGGCGCAAATTTTCACTGCAAGTCAGTGGCACAGTAGGAACAGAAGGTTGTAGACATTTCCTCTCTCTTCTTTTAACTAACAAACAGTTTTGGCACTTACAAAGTCCTGGAGATAGTGACACAACTAAATCTACTGAGAATATTTTCCTAAAACAAAATGGTATCC
Source organism: Phainopepla nitens (assembly GCA_013400175.1). Classification (NCBI taxonomy): domain Eukaryota; kingdom Metazoa; phylum Chordata; class Aves; order Passeriformes; family Bombycillidae; genus Phainopepla; species Phainopepla nitens. The sequence goes on from VXBQ01002339.1 coordinate 136,664, forward strand.
CCATCCACATAATTGCTGGTGATTTTATTACAGTATTTAGAACAGGCAGAACTCTAGCCTATCACATTTTGAACTCTAAAATACATTACTGGATACTACTAAGAACAAATCCCCACTGTATTTGGCAGGATAGCTTTATCCTTCTTGGTTAACATGTATTTATACAGTGGGTATACAAAAACAAATGTTATAGTACAAACCATTTACAAAGAACTAAGCCAAACCCAGTTCTAAACACACAGTAATTTCCCTTAAGCAAGAAGACTTACTAGCTTTTTCCTGTGGATGAAGGTAGCAACTGGATTTGGGAGGGAACACAGTGGCTAATGGAAAGTCACTTCTTACTGGATCAGCAAGATCTAGGGCTTTTGAAACAACTAGCTATATTTAAAGACATTAGTACTAACATTAACATTGATTTTGTCTACTTGACCTCATCTGTGCTGTATCTTCTGAAAAGAGAAAACACTAGTCTTGAACTGGATGTTCAAGACTTTCAAAATGTAAGGTTCCTCCATAATCATTAGATTCTTTGAAAATGTAAATCCTTTATTATATTAATTTTGGTTCCTACTGTCCCTTTTAGCCTTTTAAAACAACTTTTACTTACCAGATAACAAGATTTCTGAAAGAGAATGCTACATTCCAGTTTCCCCATGAATTAGTCTTTGAGGACCCCAGCACCATGCCTCGAGGCTGCTTCATCAGGGCTTTGTCACCATAACTGCCACACTACTCTGAAGCTCTTGTCACATCCTTAGCTGAAAGTACACTTGCCAGCACACTCAGTGTGAAAATCCTTTTCTTTCTAATCTAAGTGAACAACATCTGGCAAAGGGATGAAACGGGATTATTAAACTGGTTCCCTCCCATCCAAATTGCAAAAGAAAACAAGTCAGAGAAATTCCCAACATATTTTTGTCCCTGCACTATAACCTCAGCGTTTAGGTATTTAAACATTGATCTGAGACTTGCCTTCAGGGCAAGATGTGACCTCTCGACTTTAGGCCCATTAGTAAAAAATACAAGAAGCTTTGTTCATGTAACACTCAAGTTTACAGCAGTGTTAAAAGTTCTAAAGTGCTCCACAAATTATATTGCTGCAACAATACAAAATTCACATACACAACAGCCCCACAATCCCTCTTCATAAAAATAAGCAATTCTTGAATGCATCTTTCATTCATAAATTTATAAAAATAAAGCATACTTGAACAAAAATTCATGCCTCTAAAGTACAAGGATTATAACCAAATACAGTTCAAAGCACTTGGTTGTACAGTGAAGCAAATAAAACATTTCAGTTACCATTTTTCAAGTAGTATTCAGGGACCAGTAGCAGAATCAGAAAGTAATGCTACAGATGGGGACGCTATCGTGTCAATAGAAAATTAACTTCTGAAGGTTAAAAACCAGATCTAACCATTTACTCCAGACAGACTTTTCATAGCTAAAAAAATGGTAAAGAGGG
>VXBQ01002340.1:0-15770 GCA_013400175.1 Phainopepla nitens
GGGCCCTGCCCCGGCCGGGGACGTGGCGCCCGCAACAGGCGGCGTCTCCCGGGCCCTGAGGGCGGCGCGGGCAGCGCCTGCAGCCTCCTCTGCCCTGTTGGTTTTATGTGCCGAGGAAAAACGGCAGGGCCGGTTAACAGCGTGGTTTTGAATCGTCTGCGTGGGCACTTCAAATAATACTTGTAATTAGTGACTAATTGGCAGTCCGCGCCTTGCGCTTTGTTGTGTTCTGCCAAACCGCGAATTTGTGAAGCGGCATAAAGAGCTGTGCAATTTTTGGCTGGGTGGAGTTAATTTCCTTCGCGATAGCTGTTATGGGCCGTGTTTGGGAATTGTGCTGGAGACCCTGTTGATAACTCGGGGCAATAAGTGCCCACCTTGCCTTTGCTTCAGACCTCATTTCCTTGCTGTTAGAAATGACAGAGCTGATTCACAATGTTTTAAGAAAATTTTCAAAACACTTGAGTTTGCTTTTCCAAGTCATATGGAAAGGCACAGAGCATAATATCTGAACGAATTATATTAGCAACAAAGTGTAAGCCATGCAGGCCGTTCTGGTTTTCTTTCATAATTTGAAATAAGAAAGCAAGTACCACAAAAGATGAAGGTATGATGTTTGAAAGTTGACCCTTCGTCACGTGCTTATTATAGGGAAATTAATGAAATAATATTTTATTTATTTTCTATCACTCTACATAACAACTATATTACCATTGCAAAAACATGTGTGATGTGTAAATACACATTTTGGGGTTTTTTTGCAACAGTCCAAAATATAATCACATCATGGTATCCTTAACAGCTTGAATGAATAAATGTTGTAAAAATATTGTAACTAAGTTCTTACATTTTGCTGCTGGTTATTTCAATTTCTAACACATGCAGCACATTAGAGTTTCATTGACATAGAGTTAGATTGTGTTTTCAGCTCTGTCACCTTCCCTGTAGCCTAACACAAATTACTCCAATTCCCTTTCTAGTCTCTGTCAGAGTCTATCCAGATTATAATTTTTTTCTAGAGTAGTATTATGAGATTTTAATGCTTTTTTGTCTGCTGTACTCTGAATTTGAATTAAAATATTACATTTTCACTTTTTCTTGGTTTTCCCAAGTTTTTTTTGCTTTGGATTTCCCTGTGCTGGTTACCAAAGTTGATAGAAATTTTTGCCTTTGCAGGTTTAATCTAAACCAGCTGTTATAGAAATGAAATTAAAGAAAATGTGCTATATGACATTAAAACACCTGCAAGTTAATGATTTTTCTCAAAGAAACAGTTTAATAATTTCCTATTAAACACAAAGTTTTAGTACATGAAGATGCACTGGGAGGAAGTATTACATCAAAGATGTGCTTTGGCTGTCCTTGCTACAGCCAGCAACAATTCTTCACGTTATGAGAATTCACATGTCGCTGGCAACACAAGTATTTTTATGAAGGCTTGCTGTGGCTTCACAGCTAAAAGACAACATCCACCCTGAATATTTCTCAGAGACACAGGGCTGAAATTTCCTGAAAGCACAGCTGTGCATCAGGTTTGGAAGCTGAGATCTCAAGGCAAACCATACTAGTGCAGAAGGAGCTAGAACTGGAAGATGGGAAGGCAGACTGAAACTTAAAAAATTGACTAACAGGAGGACTTGGCCTTAGTGGACCAAGCCACAAGGTCAAAAAGTTGAATAGGGGGTGGTGGAGAGGTAACATGAGAATTGTGAAGCAGGGCAAATACCGTGGCAGAAGTAAAGAAATGTTTTTCCTCAAACAGTGAAGTAGGAGCCAAAACTGGTTTAGTGAGGTGAAGATGAGGACCCCAGGGAGAAGGGACAGAGGACTGAAGGTATGTCAGGCAGGAGCAAGCACGCAGAGCATCAGACTTGTGGGAGGGAGAGGGAAGGATCTTCACTGCTTTCCGTGGTCTGGAGCATCTCAGACCAACCTCTCTATAGTTGTCAGTGCACATAATTACTGCTTTCTTCAAGAGACAGGGACCTGTGCCAGTGCTAAGTTTCTATGCCTGCATAAGAATTATATAGGTGTCAGTATGACGAAAACCCAAAATTAAAATAAATACATATGTAAATCAATTGAGGTTTGTAGAATCAAGCACCTAAATGAGGAGATGCTGTAAAGTTTTTAAGTGGTACTTCAGTTTTGTGAAACAGTGTGATGGTTTCTTTGGCAAATGTAAGGCAACATTTTTCCAGCTAATTTTTCCAGCTAGTGGCCGTGCATAATATTAGTAACAATCACAGCATCAGAGAATCATTAAGGATGGAAAAGACCCTTAAGATCATCAAGTCCAACTGTGAACTTAGCATTGCTCATGGAAGTGTTAAAAAATGTGTGGATATGGCACTTGAGGACATGGTTTAATAGATCACCCTGAGCAATCTGTTCCAATCCTTTACAACCCCTTCCATGAAGACATTTTTCCTAATATCCAGTGTAAACCCCCCCTGGCAGAATTTGAGGCCATTTCCTCTCATCCTGTTACTTGTCACCTGGGAGAAGAGACTGGCACCCCCTTGGCTATAGCCTCCTTTCACAGGTACTTGTAGAGAGCAATAATGTCTGCCTCCTTTTCCCCAGGCTGAACAATGTCCTGCTCAATTATGCCAATGTACAAGAAACAGAGAGGCATTCTTAATGACAGGCAGTAAAATGCCAGGATTTTCCAGTCACTTAGTCATTTCCAGGCCAGTTGTTTGTACCAGCACGCACAAATGGCAGCAGCAGTGGGAAACTTCATCGGAAAACAGGCAGAGTTCTTACAAAAAGTTGGCTGTGGAGTCACTTCCTTTGCCAATTCAGCCACGCCTGGTGCTGACACACTTTCCCCAGAGATTGTAGCAAAGGCAAGCTCCTACTGGAAAACGAGTGAATGACAGCATCACAGGGCACTGAAACGTAGCAGCACACCGAGGGAAGAGTAAATAAAACGTTGTTTAGAATATTTCATGTTTTAACGTGTTTTGAAGACTGCTGGATGTTTTAGAGTACGAGTATTTTTGTGGAGAATCCCACCACATACCTCTTCAGTTCATGGCTAAGAGCTGGTAGTAGACATCTTAAGTCTCTGCGACATTATCCAGCACAACCAAGAAAGCGAACTCTCCAGCTACTACTAATTTTAACGAAAATAGCAAGCAGAAAGGAGCTATATCTTTTGTGGTGATGGTGCAGGCAAAAAAAGAGGCAAACCAAAAATAGGAAAAAGCCCTTTATAAATCCCAAAGGGTAAGTTAAAAAAACATCCTGAAGAGAATAGTTAGGAAAGAATAGCAAAAGCATGCATATAACAACTATTTTCAGTGGCATTTGGGCATTCACAGCACTTTTGGCAGTAACACCAGGTTCTTATTTTTTGTGCTTTAATAGCCCAAAGTATGTTCAGTAAGCAGTATTTTTAAAAACAAACAGCCTGTTGAACTATGATTGGGACACCTTCTTTGTCAGTTTTGAAAATGCTCACCCGTACTAAACAGATGGCTGTAGTTTTGGTGCTTTCACTTGGGGCCTGCAGCAAAATTTTGTGTTCTTTCTGAGAATATTGGCACACATAGAAGAGCAATTTTTGATTTCAAGTCAACGGGAAATTATAATAGTGCAACCTAGGGTCACTCAGCATTTAAAAGGCATCTAACTGCTTTGCCACACGACTTCTGCTGACATTTCCAGCACACATATGCACATGCATGCTGTAATCCTGGGAAGTACGATAATCTGCTCTGGTTAGCTACAGGGTAGGCAAAACTCTTTCAGTGAACAGAGTTTTGCCCAACTTATAGACAAGCATCAAGTCAATGAAAACTACCAGCTGATTTTGATAATGCGTCTAAGACAGTTTTGCCTGAAAGCAGGTAGTTGTTTTGAAATTTTGATTGTTTCATTTCAACAATATGTTTTAAAATTTTGCTATTTTTAAATATTGAAAACCATGGGGAAATGAAATTATTTTCTCTTTTTATCTTCTTATTTATCTTTTTTAGGGTGCCATAATTTCTGAGAGATGATAAAACAAACCAAAGGGTTTACTTAGGAATTTGATCGCTCACTTTGAATTTTTGAGTTTGCAGATCTTTATTTGTATATGTTGCCACCCACTAGGTAAAAGAATGGGCTTAGTCTGATGCAGCCAGTTGGAAAAATTCCTTGCTTTTTTACTTATGTGGAAATATGTAAAACTTGTAGCAAAAGTCAGATAGTGTCATTTTAGTTCTGTCGCACTTTATGACAGACTGAGAAAAGGGTGCTGGGTTTAGGACTATGGTTTGTTAGGAAATTTTCAGAGATTGTGTGGGCTGCCACCCAGAAAGGTGATTTTATTATAATATGCAAACCTGGGAAAATAGTTTGTGTAAGACAACAAGCAAATGAATTTGGGGCAAGGAGTAATTTGCTTTAGTAATGATTTTCTACCCTTCCCTTACCAATTGTCATTGCATTGACTCAATAAAGTCACTGGAGTTGCAGTATTGGCTGATTTCTCTGTAACTTGATGATCTGATTAATTCCATGTTGTTACTCTAACTGCACTGTTATTCTGACAAGGAATTCAAATTTATTTGCCTGTTTGATTTACTAATTCAGTTTTTCAGGAAAACCTATATAATTCTTTTTTTTTTGTTTGATTGGTTTTTTTTCTAGAATTAGAATAAGTTCCCATTGGGTCAAACATAAATTTTTTGAGTGTTAAAAGTTTCTAAATTGAATCACAATGTAATTGTAAGACTCACATGCTCCTTTTTCTTAGTGTTTTATTAGATTTCCTTGGAAATATTTCTGATAAAAAGTATACTACAGGTCTATCTCATGAGAAAGTTAGAATGATGATGTTCTCAGAAAGTAATGTTGCAATGTTACATTGCCACTCTTATATTATATTGTCATGAAGTTCAGACTTCTGAGCTGTTAACAAATATTAAATCAGCATGAAAAGCAATTTCTCAGTATGATGGATTACTATTGAGATATGAATCAAATTCAGGAGGCTTGTAGCAAATTAAGGAATTGTTCTGTATGCCTTTTTCACAAAAGCAGTCTGTTAGTCTGTTAATATCTGTCTTAGCTACAAGACTGCTTTTTACATTTGCTCTTCCCCACTCTACAATATTGTTTTAGACAATGGTGCATGCTGGACTGACATAATTTGTTGTAGGTTTCTTTTCCTTCAAGAGCAGATTGCTGTTTGCCATACAGCTGAAGTAAAAATCTATATTGAGTTCACATGAGAATTCTGCTTTCCAGGAAAATCCAAATGCAAACTGCTATCATAATACATCCTCACATTAGGCTAAAATTTATTGTTTTTCATTAAATGAAAATAAAATTATATATAAATGGCTTTTCCACTATATACTTGAAGGAAAATAAAGAGAATAGATATCTGTGAGTTTCCAGAGGCTTTGCCTTGCAAAATCTTAATTCTTCCTCCAGTGCAGTGCAGTTCTGCTTTAAAACACTACTCATGGTGATTCTACCACAGAAATATTCTAATGTGGAAGATTAACAAAGCAGATTCAATGGAAGAAAGGTAGAAAGAGAGGAGGGGCAGAGGGAAGAAGAAAGAGAGAGGGGAAGAGAAAAAAAGAAGGAACGTAGGGAGGGATATTTCTGCTTCAACAGAGAAAGTAAATTTCATCTTTTGGAGGTTTTTTATCCAGAGAGACCAATATTCAGCATAAAGGCCATAATTTTCATTATCCACCATCTTAGAATAGGTAAGCAGAAGCACAGAAAATTAAGTTGCCAAAGCCAAACTAGTGGTAGAGATGACAACAGAAGTCAGGCCCCTTGGGGCACAGTTCTCTCTCCATTGTCTCATTAGTCTAGGACTTAGTAAAGAAACAGTGTATTTTATCATGATAGAAAACGGGCACATCAGTGCTGCCCAGTTAGAGAGGGTCTTGCTCTTCTAGCTCTGTAGACCACAAGGCTTCCCTCCACTTGAGATAAATGTGCAGAGTCTCTTCCAGTTCTGGACTTTGATCCCAGCCTCAGGATCACTGTGAGTGGAGGCTGTGATTGCTCCTGGGAGTTACCAGTGTTCGTACCAAATGAGGCTCAAGAGGATTAGGTGTTGCACTGGGCAAGTGGGTCTTACCCACTCCTCTCTTCCTTTCTTTCCCATCCTATTGTGTCTTAATTATTTAGACCTGTGCAAGCTGTGCTTTTTCAAAAAAGGAAAGAATGAATGTTGGTTCAAAAGTGAAAATGAAAAAAAGTCAAGCTGATTTAACTTCTTGGTGTTTACAAACACATTGGATTTGGTGGGGGTTTTTCTGCATTTTATTTCTGAAAACAGTTCACATCAGAGTGGGAGAGTTTTGTGGTTGTGATGGAAACAGAGAACCTGGCTAACTGCAAGCCTTGCAGTAAGCACTCGGTACTGAACTGATGGTTGCTTGCTGTCCATATTTCATATTTAAAGTCAGATGCCATGGTAAATAACATCATACTTCGTTAATTTCAGTATCTTCAGGGTTCTTTCTAATCTTTCACAGAAACTTGGCTGGCTTCAGAGGGAGTTTTGTATGTACACGAGTAAGTTGCCCCTAGCTTCTAAGAAATAACTTCTTAAGACTGTAGGTTTGACTGCTACAGGTGCTCAAGAGCTGCCATTAGCACAACCTCATCAGAGGTCAGCGCCTTTCAGTACCTGACAGTGTGATGTCTTTTAGCTTAGATACAGACCACCACTCCTAAGGCAGGAGGGAAGCTGAACTCTGCTTCCCACAGCACCAATACCTGACATGGGCTTTGCCTGGCTCTGCTTTATCCTTCTGATACAATCAGACCTATTCTAAAAGACACTTTTTCGCCTTGAAGAGCCTTAGTGCCTTGGTTTCAGACCAAAGATTTCTGTTAATTTTGCAGCAAACATATCAGTTACAAAGTTCTGGTCTTTACACTCTGCATTATTTATTTATGTTCCTTCCAGAGAACGTTAAGTAATATACAACAATAAATTATATATTGTGGTGCATATTTAGTCCAAATGTGTCTTTGTCTAGAGTAATGTAGTCATTTTTTAATCTTTGAACTGATCTGAACACATACCTCTATTGTAAATCTACCCAATAATTTTCCTTTAGAAACACTACTTTATGTTTCAGAGAGAACTAATTGCTAAACAGCAAAATCCCTTTTCAGTTGAATTCTAGATGCCAGATTTTCAACTATAATTCTTCACTCTTATTAGAAGGAGTCTCAGTCTGTCAACATTCTTATTGATGTTTTCTGCTGAATGCTTTGTTATAAACTGAACATAATTAAATGTAAGTAGACTGGTATTTCATCACAGCTCAAGGGTATAAGGCTAACACATTTTTTTCTCCTGTTATCTCTCCAGTCCTCTTTCTTCTTACATGAAAAGAATGCAAAGTGTCAGCATTCTTTAAGGTTGGGAAGTTTTATGACCTCTCCTTAGGAAGCTGCAGCATTTGAACAATGGTGGAAGGGCTGTTTTGCTTTTCAGTTGTGTCCCAGAATTATGTCAATTTTAATGAGTATATTTTCAAAGTACTTGCTAGCTGAGAGCTAAAGGTTATAAGATGTTTTTAAAGTATGTATCTATATTTTATTTTTTCTTTGCACAAAGATTCAGTTTGTTTAGCGGTTTTCATTTTTTCCTTACTGTCCAGATTACATAATTTAAATTCTTCTCTATTTTTCTTTATTTTTTGTTGTTGCTAGTATTACAATTTTTTATACTTTCCTCAGAAATCTAGTTTTATGTTCACCAATTATCCTGTGTTAAGAATTTATCAAAATATCACTAGAATGTTTTTCCTGCTTGTGCTGTGTCAGTCTGGGATGAGGGCCATTCTCATCATAACTGCCCTCACGGTCCTGTGTTTTGGATTTGTGAGCAAAGCAGTGTCAGCAGCTTTTGGGCTGTTGCTGAGCAGTGCTTGCACAGCATCAAGGCTTTCTCTATTTCCCACTCTGTGCCCCTCAGTAAGTGGGACAGAGGGTGTGTGGGTGCTTGGCTGTTGGCCCAGATCATCCCAGCAGAGTGCAGATTGTGGGGAGCTGAGTCCCAGCTTCACTGTGTCTCAGGAGTGGCTGCTTGTGCCAAAGATGATCACCCTGACAGGTACTGAAAGGTGCTGATCCATGATGAGCTGAAGTTAGTGGCAGCTCTTTAGCACCTGTAAGAGTCAACTCCACAGTTCTAAATGGCTCCCAGGAAAATTTGTTCCCCAACTTCTCCATACAGGACTGAGTGGCCTGTTTTCTCCAGACCTTCCTGCTTGCTCCTTTTGAAGAGGGATGTGAAATTTACTTTCTTCTGTCTTCAGAAACCTATTTGTGATTGTCACGCCCTTTCAAAAGTGATAAAGAATTTGCAATGACAGCAGACAGCTGTCCCAGCACTACTGAATGCACCCCATCCAGTCTCATATGCTGGCTGAAGTGATTCCTAGCTCTGCTAGCTACCCTTTACCATGCTTCAGTTGCACTGACCATTATTAAGTTCCTGGCATACCTGAGGGAAGAACATGTCAGCAAAAAACTGAGGCAAAAAGAGCTTTAAGTACCTAACCTTCTCTTCCTTTGTCAGTCCCTGACATCACATTTTTGTGTAGTACTGCTCTTTCTTCCCTTTCTTTCCAGCTACAAGCTGAGGACTGTAAGATGCCACAGGCTTTCCACTTCCCATTTCACTGCCTGTCCTGCACTGTGATGAATTACCAGAGGCAGTACCAGCCACCAGGCAACACACTGACATTGCTTTCCCGAAGAAATACTGTCCCTGGGTCTTGAATCCCAGCAAAACTGGAATCATGATGTTGGTCTGGTAATAGCTGAACTACCAATTTGGTGTTACAATTTTCTAGCCATGTTACAAGGCCATGGGGAAAAATGTCTGATACTGCCAGGTCAAGGAAAATGTGTATCAACAAGCACATTGAGGGTCACCCCTGTCATTTATGGACACAGTGCAAGGGTAAGAGGTGGGCTGAATGGATCATTCTGAATTCATCACATTCTTTTGTCAATATCTGTCCTAGAGGACTAAAGGGACCTGTAGTCCTCCTTTCAGGAACCTCATTTATTATTTTTATAGGCCATTTCTTTCCAATTCTACTGATTTTAAATTCTTGGCTCTTACAGTATTCCTGGTTCCCCCTGAAGGACAAATCTGCTAGAAATATTGTCTCCTAGGATCATCCTGAAACAGCCTCAAGTTTACACAGGTTACCTGGGAAAGTTCTGCCTCCCCAAACTACCTCATTCTTCTGTCCAAAGGTTAGTACTTCTTCCTTGCCCTTATCATCTACTCCTTATCATCCTGCTTGCCCACTTCCATGGCACAAACTTATCTTGGTTTCCAAACCTGTGTCTAACACAACAGTTTGAGAGTTTAGAACTCTAGAAAACAGTGCTCTGTGCTGAAACTGAACTGCACTTCTGCTGTGGTTAGCAGCAGCCATAAGTCATGTTCATGCTACCATCCCCTGTCCATCAGGTAATTCCTGTTTAAATTCAATCACAGTTAAAAAGGCATCCTTCAAAGCAGTCTATTAGGCATGTCTCTGCTTCTGTAATGCTTGTTGTTGCCTCTGGCCTCTCCTTTCTGTGCTCTTTTGCTGTTTCCAATGCAACAATGAAAATAGCTCCATGTGGTCCTCTTTCAAATGTCTTTACAGAAGATTAGCCAGTCCTCCATGTTGCTACTAGTACCAAACCCCTGATCCAAATCCTTTCACTAACAGGTTGTTCAGGAAGAAATGCCCTGTTTCTTTGCTCTTCTCAGCCCCATGTGTCAGTTAAATGCATGTTGTTTTGCCTGCTTCTGTTCACATAACCTTCTCGGATTTTGGAGACAGTCGTGGAATTGTTACTGCTGCATGAAACTCACCCTCAGCAAATATATATAATAACAATATAGCTGCTTTTTAGTCTCATGGGCATTTATCATATCTCATGACTCCCAAGTCTGTAAGGAAAAACAACCCCAATATTAAAAATACCAAGCAAAAAATCTCACACAATCCCCAAATGCTTTCACTCTGTCTCTTGGAGTGGTTTTTGTGGCCTGTTGCTCTTATTCCTTGCCCCACACGGGCATTTCTGCTGTCCTTTCAGCTCTGCCAATGCTGAGAATCCAGCAAAGGTAACCTATGCCTGGGGAGGCTTCGTCTGTTCCTGCAGTGGCTTTGGAGAGCTGTGGCAATGTCTCAGAAGTGCTGTGTGAGAGCCTGCATGCTACACTGACCACAATTAGCTGTATCATGGACCTGAAGTGAATGAAACCCTGTGCTACAAATATAGGTGTCAGCTGAGGAAACTCTTCAGATATCCCATGCCTGACTTATCCTGTGGGATAGAGCTCAGTTGCATAAGGGATTATATCTGATAAACAGGTGTGGCATAGTCCATTGTTATGTTTGTATAAAACATGGGTGAAGCCTTAGGTGAAATGAAACTTTCTGGTTAAAGTGATAATATACACTGACTTCCAGAAGTATTTTCAGTTTTGATCAGGTAGGAAGAGAGGTGCAGCTGGTGATAAACTCATTAACAGTTTGCTAATACTCAAGCCAATAAGGTGACTATGTCTGGTTTGCCGGAAAGGAAGCAGCATTTTCAAAGGAGCATGGGAAATTTAATACTCAAGAAAAAGGTCCAAAGGGAAGGATCTCTTTTTATTTAAGAAGTGAAAGTTAACATTTTTGTGGGAAGGTGTGAGGAAGTCGCTGAGGGTAGGAAGACAATGGTATGGAAGTCCAAGGGAAATGTGCAGTTGCTACTCCCCGTGTGGAATGGGGTCAGCATGCCTGACCTCCCCCACATGATACAATCCAAGTGGGACTGAGCTGATGATGGGGCAGAGTGGAACCAACATGGCCAGGCTCTGCCAGGACCCTTGCAGAGCAGAGAACTCAGTGGTACTTTCCAGCTGATAAACCACGCAGCAGCTGAAAACCAAGGGAGACAAAGGAAGATGTGCCCATCCCAAGGTTCTCTCAGGTACTGTCCTGAGCTATCCACCCCCAAGATACGACCACCACCCACTAGTGAGATGTATGACTAAAGTCACCCAAGCTCCACCTAAATGTAAAGAAACAGTGTAAAAGTAAGATAAGAGAGGAAATTGGGGGAAGACTCCAGCTGGGATCAGTTGAGGGGCTGAACCTGTCTTCTCCCCCATAGAGATGCTTTTTGGGTAAAGGACTGTGTTCTCTGCATGCTGAATGATCATCTTGAGCCAGCTTTTACTGGAGATTAGAACTTCTTAGTATATTGCTTTGAATTACTATATAACTTTGAGTATATATTTGCAGTCAGATACTATCACCAGCAATTTTAGAACCTTAAATTCTCACAGTTTCATTTATGAAGAGTGTTATTCTATAAACTGTTAATGTGAGTATTTCAAGGGTGCTGGCAGTCACTGGCAGTGGGTAAAGGTGTGGAGACCCATGAAGGGTTTCTGTTTGGTGTGTGACCCTGAACAAGTCAGTCTCTCACCTAGTGAACTGCTCACTGAAGGGTACCCCTAATGGGATGCTGACAGGCTGGTTGGGCACAAGGGTCTGAGCATTCCTGGGTCTTGGCTTTCCTTGATTAATCAAACACAAAGGGTTTGGGTAAATCTTTCTTTTTAATCTGATAGAAAAGAAATTTGTTTCTAAATACAACCTTAAAACCTGTTTAAATGAACATATTATGAAAGGTAACATTTTTTCCTGAGCCAAGATCCCCTTCCATGACCTCAGCCTGAGGATGTTTTCAGGTTTTTCAAGACTGAATCCTCTGTCAAGAGGATGTGATTTTCTACAGTCTCAGCTGCCTCATAATGGGTGAGAAGAAACTTAGCCAACATAAATAATGACTAAAGATCTGTATGCATTTTCTGTTTCCTTTTGGCACTTTGACTTCAGAAAATTCTGCAAGCACCTATTTTAAATTCAGTAAGCAAACATTTTTTTACCTTTTAGTTTAGGCTTCAGTTAAGGGTGATTTCAAGTAAATAGCTAATGACTTAATCCAATAAGTGCAGCTAACCTTAGAACCAGTTTAGTGTAATATCCTTGCAATATCCAGCGGCCTGTACTGTTTGGGTTTTGTTTTTTTTTTTCATTTTAGAGCTTGCCAGACAGGGATTTAAGTGGAAGAAACATTATCTGGTGAGTTAAGCTAGTCAGGAAAGCAGCAGAATAGTGGAAAAGAATATTTAACCTAAGAATTCTGCCAGTTTCGGTGTCAAAGCACTTCCTAATACTGAATGAAAAGATTTTTTTAAATGTCGAGTTCCATAAAGCGAAAGGCATGCAGCACTGTGAGAAGCAGTAGGAAAATGGTCTGCTATAAATATTTGAACTCTTGCTGAGGTATCTTTTCTCCTTTGTCCTCCCTGGTATAGGTAAAACTAACATCTCTATTGAACTTAAAGAACCAGGTCAATCAACTATTGAACACAGAGTGTTTGTTGCCTAGGGAAATGAATAATTAATGTAGCCTCACTAATCTGATATCAAAGGGAAGGAAATGTAATAGCAAATAGGCCTATGTGTAAGGGGAAAAAAAGGAAATAGCAACATCTATCAGCTCTGCTTAAGTGCACACATAAACCTGAGCTGAGGGTGCAAACTGAAATGCTTAGTAAAAATAAGCTGACTGAAAAACCAGAATAATTTCTTTTGCTGGGAAGAAAAGTGAGATGAAGGAAGAAAAGATTCCTGAGCCTGTTCAAAAGAAAGCAAGGAAAGTATTTTCAGCTGAAGATTTTGGACTTAGAGATGAAATCACTGCTGCTAAGCTTGGCTATTCTCTAAGGTAATGAAAGATTCAGCCTGCTTGTATTTCTGTAACTTCTTCAGTATATCCTGCCTCTGAATGTAACTTAACTGAATCTAGAGGCAGAAATCCATTTCATTTTCTATTCACTGTCAGAATATTTCTTTTTAATGGTTCTTTCTCTATTAAAAAGTAAGAATGTGTTGGGGGGATGATGGGAGGGATATATTCTGAAGATATTCCTAGAAGCTTGGTTAAATTTTTGAAAGGCGATGCTGTAGTCCAAATGTTCAAAATCATTTTACAGCCAGTACAATTCACAGAGAAAGTGTGGAGAAAGAAGGGTAAAAAAGGAAACAGGAGCTGGTGAACAGGAAGTGTAACCACAAGAACATTTCTTGAGATCGTTAAGGCCCCCAGAAGCTGCAGTGAAATTTATGCAAGTTTCTGTTTCATGAAACAACTAAAAAACTGAGCTTGCAATCAGAAGTGTGGAAAGGATGGGGAACTCAGAGAATAGTGGGAAGAATATTCTAGGGGACTGTATATACTTTTTTCTTATCTTGCTGTGTATATTTTAAAGCCTTTTCTCCATGAGAAAGTTGCACCAGTCTGTTCAGGTGTGCAGTTTTAAATAAATACGATAGACATTCCTAATTAAGCTGAAACTGATTTCTCTTTAATTCAGGACAATGAAAAACTTGCATAAGCTATATCAAGTAAAAAGGTTTACACAAGAACCTACATTTGTTAAACTAGATTGGTTTAAAACCTGGTATAAATTCAATTAATGTATTTTTTTGTTGTGAAGAAGGCTTCCTGCATGTGTATTGTCCACATCAGAGGCAAACCTGATGCAAGTATTTCACAGCTGTTGAGAGACAACTGAGGATTCACCATTTTTCAGAGAAGTACTTTGAAAAAGAAGCTGGAAATAATAAAATGTGTCTGTCTCATAAAAACAACGACAACAAAAAAAAAGTCAAATACCAGCACCTCAAACAAACAGGAAATTCCATATACAGCACAAAGTTGGACCACAAAATCAGAAATTAAATACATTGAAAGACAGAAGGGCCTGTTCATCAAGCTGCTTTATGGAAAGCAGGATCATTTATAGAGTCAGAGGAGCATCACATTTAGCTTGCTGAAGGAATTAGCTGGCAAATTCAGAGAATTCAAAGCATGTCATGTTTAACACTCTGAAAAGTGAAAGAAGAGTTATGACACGTCTTTGTTTTTAACAGATTGAAGCTAAGTCAGAAAGGCTGCTGTGTTTGCACATCATAGGCAAAGAGCACACACAAAGTCAAGTTCATCCCTGCCTCTGTTCAGCCCATAAGAGAACTGCAATCTGGACTTAAAAAAGATCAGTGTTGCATTCTGCTGCAAGGTGGGTGGACCACTGGAAATCTGTTGTGGAAGAAGGAAACTGATCTCCTTTCTCAAAAGGTTGACATGGAGATTTTCTCTTCTCCAGTGGTTCATATATCTTTGTGAAAGCATAGTAAGCAGTAGAAGGGAGTCTGGGTAGAAGGCAGACTGCTCAGATCTAGGAAATAAAGCAAAATACAAAATTTGAGAAGAAATAAATGGCAAATTTTGCAATATTTTTATTGAGAAGTTTCCTCCTTTTACAACGATCTGTATGTTGCAATGTGGTGACCATGAGAGAAATATGAAAAGATAAAGTATATGAGATTCTTTCAATAACACAGAATGGCAGTGAAGGGAGAAAAGCAATTCTGATAATACATGTAAGCTAGGGAAAGAAAGAAGGCATAGCTGAGAAATAAGAGAATCCATGGACTAAAAATACCTAGTGGTAGTAGTAGGAGACCATTACATGGCTGACTGCAGACTAATTGCATTTGTTCAGTCATTGTGAAAATGGATACAGATGGGATGCACAAGTTTGGAAATATCTTACTGCTAAAGAGAAAATAAAGCAAATGTTACGTGATAAGCCATTACCTAAGATGATGTTGGAGAGAACTCAAAAGATCATATGACTAAAGTATTCTTTTCTGCTTTAGCAGCTCTTTTAATTAAATTTACCACTTCTTTTTTTCCCAACCAAAAGAAATGGAGGATGGTGATTGGGTGAGAAAAAGGAGGCTGATCTTAACTAGTGAGATAGGTTGTTTTAGTCTGCCACTGAGTAAAGCTTCCTTGCTTGAAACTGAAGTGTTTGAAGTGTTGGAATTGGTTGTAGAGATTCAGTGGCTCAATGAGTGTTTTGCATTTTCTTCACCGCCATGGTATTGCAAGTTCTTAGTGGGACACCTTTGGAGGCACAGTCCAGATTTTACAAGCTTTTGTTAAGTAGAAACAGCTGGGAAAACAGCTGATATCAAACTTAACAATTCCTCAGAGGTCTGAATACATTCCAGATTAAAAAGGAGAAAAAGAAAAGCCCAGACCTATCTTTTGCATCTGATTTTTATATACTGATAGTACAGCTAGTGGAAATTGAAACTCACAGCTGTTACTCCTGACTGGTCTGATTTTATTAAATGGTTCCTGGAAAGTTATTTTGGGTCCCAGCAAATCTTGTATTGGTCAGAGGGAAAGCATAAAGTATAAAAACTCTGTCTGCAGCTTCATAAACAACATAGTGGAGCCCTCCTTAGTTCTCAAAATAGTAGGAGATGGCTGATGTATGCCAGGGAGGAAATCTGCCTTGCCAGTTAGTGTCCATCATGCCCCGCAGTTCAGACAGATTTGCCACTCGGAGACACCAGGCAGCCTTTGGGCCAGATGGCTGGCACATCATTCTCTGCAGCTGAGGAAGGACACGTGGGACCCTTCACTGAAGGAATCATGAGAGGTACAGGGCGCTGTGTTTCTCTGAGCAGGGTGACTGTGACATTTAGCGTGAGTCTCTCAGAGAGCTCCTTCACTCTTCATCGCTGCACCACAGGTAAATCAGCTTTACTGTCTGCACCTTTCTCTTTATTTGTCCCTTAAAACACCCTAACACAAAACTAGCATATGTTTTTTGGGTTGTTTTTTTTTTTTTT